>NW_005087789.1:113510-131916 GCF_000331425.1 Pseudopodoces humilis | reverse complement strand
TTTTCTTCTCTTTGACTCTCCCTCCCTCTCTCCACGGGCAGCATAGATAGGAGATAGCTTGCCCAGCAGTGGGAGGTGAAGGCATCTGCCGCTGTGACGCAGGTAGAATTACGGAGCTCACAGCCTCAGCATATCTCACTTTTCTGTTTTTTAAGGTATTAATTACAATCTGCCAAGTTCAACCGAGAAACACAGTGTCCTTGCTCTTTTCCATGATTGCCGTTTCCCATATCAGAGCTGATATATCAGTCCGTTCTTGCACCACAAAAAGCAGTGGTGGCACTACTAAATGCCCGTGATAATTAGCCCATATAATGAGCATATTCAGATCCTTTTCCCTGGCCGCTCCGCCTCGTTTAACGAGGATGCAGAGAAGCAGTTTATCTGCCGCCGCAAATTCCACATCCATGCTAATGGCCCACGGCAGGAGGGAAGGTTGCGACCCTTCTACAACGCCCCTGCCCCTCAGACTCCCCCAGCGACTCGCCCCCTTTGATTCGCGAGCTGCCGATCTGGTACTGATCCAAAGCAGCATCTATCTGCGCTCAGATCCGCTCCACCAACCTCGGTCCGAGGCTCCGTCCCACCATGCGTGGATCCACTGAAGCCCCCCTGCCCGCAGGGTGTCCCTGTTCGGGCGCCAAATATTGAGAGACCGCCAGCTATTCACCAGTCTTCACAGAAGTAATTGTGAATGCCATTTATTTCTATCTTTAGCACACCTTTTATAGGGTTTTACAGGGTCTGCGGGCAGAGTAAGCTACTATTGGCTAGTACACACAAGTTTACATTTTTTCTCCTACACACAAGGATATTGTTTTGCTTTACTCTCTCTTCTGCATGAAGGTTTCAAGGACTTTAGCCTTTAATATCACAACTTATTTCAAAGGCTGGTTTGTGCATACAGGCCTTTACAAATATATAAAATATATCAACACACCACAGCTGGGGCAAGCCCCAGTGTTCCCCTGGCAGTGACACCAGAGCTGTGACAGCCCCAGCGTTCCCCTGGCAGTGACACCACAGCTGTGACAGCCCCAGCGTTCCCCTGGCAGTGACACCACAGCTGTGACAGCCCCAGCGTTCCCCTGGCAGTGACACCATAGCTGTGACAGCCCCAGCGTTCCCCTGGCAGTGACACCACAGCTGTGACAGCCCCAGCGTTCCCCTGGCAGTGACACCACAGCCGGGACAGCAGCCCCAGCGTTCCCTCCCTGGAGACGCTCCAAGGGAAGCGTCCAGAGCCGTGTCCATCCAACAGAACTGAGCGGCCACAGAGCAACCCCAGCCTGGGCTGCTGTGGATTCCTCTGCAGACAGCTCAGGGAAGGTCCCCTTGGCCACCCCCACAGTGCCACAGACAAGTGTCAGACACAGTTACAGAGCTCTGCCCACAGCTGACAGGTAAAGTTAATAAAAAAAAAACACACCAAGAAAAAGACAACTCCGCCCCCAGCAGAGCCGCTCTCTCCTGTAGTTTCACCTTCACACACACAGCGCCTCAGACTGCAAGCGATGAGCATTCCTCAGGCATATTGGCAGCAAAAGCAGATTGAAGACAGCCTTGCAGCAGGATTCTTATCCAAGTGAAAAAGGCCCCTTGGCAGGCAGCTGCAGGGACCTTGGAAAGGGCAAGGGCCAGAGCCTCAGGCCACAGGGGAGAAAAGGGCTCTGAATTCCCTCCCCTGACATATAAACCCTGCTCCCAGGCTGCTCCCCACACAGGATTCTCTGGAGTGATATGCGGATAGAAAAAGAACTCTATAACTTGCAGAATAGTTATAAGAATGGGTATGAATTTTATTCAGCGCTGAGGTGCATGGGGATATTTCTTCCAAAAAGCATGCACACTTTTGCGATTTGTTTTTCTCTTTTTATCTTTTACAAACTAGGGTTACACGATACGCCTAATACATTTTAATTTCTTAACTCTGCCTGTCCTCACTTTATATTACAATTAGCTCCATGCCCCTTTCAGTCTTTTGATCACTTTTTGGGACTTTAAATCCGTTCCTTCTGGCTTAGGGTCCCAGGAATCCCCTTTATCCTGTGGTGCCTTTGTCTTTTCATCTTGTTTGTGTATTCTATCTCCTTATCTTATCTTGCAGTCTGACCTTTATCTTGTTCTTGTGGATCAGGGTGTCAGGGTATGGCTTTTGTCAAACCCCCCATTTTTAGTCAAGAATTTCTTTATGTTTATTTTCTAATTCTTAATTTTTCTGTTTCAGTCCCCCCTTTTCTAGAAAATCAGTAAATTTTTTTACTTAGCAATACTAATGCTTTTTTTTTTCAGTCTACTTCCACAGCTTGCTTTCTTTGGTATGTATCCCTCATTGCATTACCATATGCTGCTGCTAGGGAAGTCAGTACTGCCATTCATTTTAACATCTTTCAATTCTAAACAAGCAGTGTAAAAGATAGCACCAGACTTACACTTACTAATGTCAGTATGACAATGATAGGGTGGCAAAGTGTGTTCAAAATCTTAGTTGCAGTTGGTGACTATCCAAAAAGTGCATCCCACCAGTGATGATTTGTGTCTTGGTTTACTTTTTGTAATACTTTGCTTATTTCTTTTATATCATGATAGACAGTAACTAGAGCCTTTTGCCCATTTTCTTGAATTCCTTACAGGATTTTTGCCAGGTCTTGGTGGTTTATTAGCTATCTTATTAATGTAAGGTTCATTCCAATGGGTGTAGGTGATAATTTATGGTACATTGTGTAGTTAGATCTTATTAACTGGTGGGATGTAACTGGTGCCACCTATGAAAAATCACACCCTGTTATTTTAACAAAATTACAAATACAGTAATTAGAGTGATTCTTGGTAGGTAAGGCTACATTGTCATCATTTATTTCTACGGAAACACATGCAGTTCTTAAACATACACAGCTTAGGCTAAGATATATAAGTACAGTTTTTGATCAGTATCTGGATGAATCTTAAAGTGGCAAATGTTTTGCTCAGTGTCCAGACATATATTTAGTGCATCAACTGTGTTAGTCTCACAGATAAACCTTTGTTGTTCTCGGGTAACACGAGATTCTAAATTTACAGTTTGCCATTTTTCATTTATCATCTGGGCCCATGCTCTATGCTCCGAGAGGTAGAACACTGTCCTTTCATGATTCAATCCTAATGCAATAATAGGGTGGTTACTGTAAATTGTGGCATTATGTATAGTTAGTACGAAAGTAGTAGCGGTCTTGGTGGTGGGGTCATAAGTAAAGTTTACCAGAGTCCACCAGGATTGAAGTTTCCTTTCTAAATTGTTTGCATTGTCCCAGACAATCTTCCAAATCTCAATGGGGAAAGCACCTTCATTTCCTTCTCTTATTATTAAAGCAACTATTGATTGTACTCATAATTGTGCTTGTATGCAGCTGAGGGCTAAGGACACATTGTCAAGGGCCATATTGAGTGCATTTATTATTAGATTGTGGTCTTGGCTTCTAGCTTCTTCTTATTTTGGTAAAACTTTGGAAATTTGCCATTGGTTAGTCCTTAGTGTTAATAAAGAGGATTGTAAGGGCTGTTTTAGTTTGGTCAAATCACTTGTTGTAGCAGCTAATTTATTCATTAATATTTTTGAATCAATTATATTTAGGACTCCCAATCTTGTTCCTAATATTTCAGTTAAATCTCTGTCTTTTGCTTTTGAAGTAAATTTGTTTTTGCAGCCATGTTGCCCAGCCCTCAGACGATGTCTTTAGGAAAGAGGAGCAGGCTGGCTGAATCTCAGAGATGTTAGCTTGCATTAGTAATTCAATACACTTGAGAGACCACTCTGGGTTAAATAAAAGTTGTTGTTGTCTCCTATTCCTTATTACATAGGGGCCAACATCATAAATTTTAGGTTCAGTTTTAGGTGGTGTGGCCTGAGCTTGGGTTACAGTTGATTTGGTTGCTGAAATAGGCATGGCTTTTATTTTAAATTTGAATGAGAGCCCAGTAATACCACAACTCCACAGGCAAACCACATTTACTGTCTGCACTAATGTGAAGTTATACTAACAATCCAATTCACTTAGATGATTACAAATTTTTTGGTGCTTGCCTGTGGGATAAGTTGAAACACTAATTTGAATTGCCTTTTCATAGTTCTGTTAATCATTTGGCATCTTATTCTGATTACTTTTCTTATAGTCCTTTGAAGGAACCACAGCTTTTCTCTTTGCCATTCTCACTTTTCATACACCTGGTTTTCATGCATAACTACAATTGACAGGTTTAAATCCTTTATATCAGAATATTTTCCCATGAATCCAGTGGGTTGAATGAAAGCTTGGGACTAAGGCCATTTAGCACGTTTCTGGCTAGAGGTGCTTTCTTATTCTTGGATTACACTTATAGTTACAAGTAACACAAACAGAATGATTCTATTATCTAGGTTTCTGCAAGCTAAATCATGGAATACTCTTAACTGCAGTGTACTCATTTTGTTTGCATAAGTTTTAGTTTCAGTTTATTGTCACTCAGTGTTACATTCTAAGGGGCTTTTAGAGCCTTCTTCACTCGAGAATGGTGAATTTAGGTGCTCTGTTCTTCGATCTTAACTGCAGTGAAGATGGTGATGTTATAAATGCAAAGGCAGATTTGGGTTAAATAAAAACAATTTATTATAAAACAATTTCTATAAAAAATAAACAATGAGGGAAAAACCACAATAAAACAAACAGCGCAGCGCTGGGTGGACAGCGGTCTATACCCAAAGGTATAGGTGTTCCCAAATCCACGAAGGAGGGTAAACTGTCCGGGGTTTTTATAGGGATTTTTAGCCTTGAGGCCAAATTCCAGGCAGGCACCATTCATCAACAGTCCTTGATTGTCGTATGAATTGATTTCCTGGCGTTGGAGAATAGAGTCGAATGGACGTCCGGACCGAGTCTCCTCATATGTAAAGAAGTTCTGAGTGGCTCTTGATTTCATTGTGGTTCAGGCCATCCGGATGGGATGGCTGGATCCGGGTTGGAGCCGATGGATATTTCGGCTGGATTTTTCCTTTTGTTTACCTGATGGCTTCCCCCAACGGTAGCCTGCAAGGCGGGGTGTTCAGGTCCGGTGATGAATATCTCGTCGGAGCCTCTCGGTTTTGGCTTGATGTTTCGTGTCTTGTCTATTCTTCTCCGTTGATGGTCACCGAGCCTGTCCTTGTCAGTTTGAGGAGTTTTTGTCCTGTCAGCTTGATGGGCCGTGTCCTGTCTATTCTTTTTCGTTGATGGGCGCCGGCTAGGATCGTTATCCTTTGAGTGGGAATTCGTGGCTAGATCTGGGAAGGGCTTGTATGTCATACTGTACTTTATATTTTATATCATTATTGTTATATACATTTATTTAGATTTCTACGAATTTTTACAAGTTCATTTCTCACAGTGAGGAGCACTTGGAACGGTCCTTCTCACCGTGGCTCTGAAGACTTTTTTGTAAGAGACTTAACATACACATAATTTTTAGGCTGTATGTCATGTACTGGCCTGTTGCAGTCAGCAACCTCAGGATCTCATCCAGGGAAGCCGCAGGATTCTGGGGACCAGCATCAAACACCAACCGAGATGGGCTCCCGTTCATGAAACCATTTATTCAGCATGGGAACAAACACAGGTCCAGAACAGAGAGCTCCGAACCGAGTCACAGCAGGGGTTTTTGAGGGACAGAACTGTTAAGGGTTTCCACCTTTGAGGGTGGAGTTCAGGGTCAGGGACCAGTAGAAGCACACCAAGGGAGAACCCCCCAGGGACTCAAACCCAATCAGAGCACCTGGGCCGCCCTTCACAAGGAGTTTGGGGTGGGACAATGGAACTCTTTGTCTCCCCTGAGGCCGCTGCCACACTGGCCTATCCAGCTCTCTGCTCTGGGCTCCAGCCACATGTTTCTCAATTGCTCTGAGTTGCTTGCTTAAGGCTTTCATACAGGCAGTCAGCCTCTCCTCTCTCACTTGGGTAGACAATCTTTTTTGTACGCCACACCGTCTCCCATAAAGCATTTCAAAGGGACTTTGTTTTTCTTTGGTTCTAGGCTTGGTTCGGATCCGCATCAATGCCAATGGGAGAGATTGAGGCTAGGGTAAATTAACTTCTTGTCTTAGCTGTGGGGAGCTAGGGCCCGGCGGTCGGAAGATATCGGGATGTAACGGAAAGATAGAGTCACCCCTCCTCCTCCATAGTTTATGGTAATGACCCCTGTAATTAGCCAATAGCACCTAGCTGTGATGAAAGCAGATGGGAGTGACACTGTGAACCTAGGTTATAAAGTGTCAAATTCTTCACCAATAAACGCCATTTCTGCCATCCAACACATTGGTGTTGTGTGCAAATGGACCGAGTGACCTGGGATTGGTCACCGTGCCGTTCTTGAACCAGGTCCTCTGCCTTGCTGAAGGCAGCACTTAGCCTCACAATTTGCTGTTTAATTAAATGATTCATTTTTTCCACTTGGCCACTTGACTGGGGACGATAAGGGGTATGGAGCTCCCAGTCTATCCCCAGCTGACAACTGATCTGTTGTACTGTTTTAGAGATAAAATGTGGCCCCCTATCTGAAGATATTGTGGCTGGAACTCTGAAGCGTGGTATTACTTCTTGTAACGATACCTTGGTTACCTCCCGGGCTTTGGTGGTTCTGGTGGGAAAAGCTTTTGGCCACTCTGAAAAAGTATCTGTTAAAACCAACAAATATTGATACCCCCCTTTTCTTGGGAGTTCTGAAAAGTCAATTTGTCACTGTTGTCCAGGCCCGTGGCTTTTCCTAATCTGACTAAGTTTTGGTTTGGGGTATTCTTGGGTCTAGTTTGGAGGCAAATGTCACACTGCCGGGTTACTTGAATGACAGTAGAGTATGGATTTCTGGCAGTGCTTTTTTTTGATGAGATAGTTATACAGGGCATCTATTCCCCAATGTGTTTTCTGGTGCTCTTCTCTTACTAGTGACTATAATAAATGAGAAGGGATGACTATTGTCCTTTCTGCAGTAATAGCCCATCCTTCTTGGTTATATTTTTTTCCTTGATCTTGAATTAGTTTTCTATCTTTTCTGGTATATACTGGTTTACTTTTAAGGGAGACCTGTCCATTGGGAATTAGGGCTCCCTCAATCGTTATCTCACCTTTTGCTGCTTCTTTTGCCTCTCTGTCCGCCAGCTTGTTTCCTTTTTCTAATTCTGAGCTCACCTTCTGGTGTGCCTTAATGTGCATAATTGCTACCTGCTCAGGTAGCTGGACTGCTTCCAGTAGCCGCAATATTTTCTGTGCGTGTTTGATGCTTTTTCTTTGTGAGTTTAACAGTCTTCTTTCTTTTCAGATGGTTCTATGTGCGTGTATAACCCCAAATGCATATCTCGAGTCTGTATAGATGTTTATTTTTCTTCCCTTTGCAATCTCCAGGGCACGGGTTAGATCTCTGCCTTTTGTGCAGAGGTATCTGTTGGCAAGGGTCCAGATTCTATTACCTCTTTGCAGGTGGTAACTGCATATCCAGCATGTCGCTTTCCACTGATGATGTAGCTGCTCCCATCAGTGAACCAGGTTTCTGCATCATCTAGCGGGGTGTCTTTCAGGTCTGGGTGGCTGGAGTAGGAGGCTTCGATAGTCTCCAGGCAGTCGTGGTGCACCGGCTCCCCTTGATTCCCACTGAGAAAAGAAGCTGGACTGATAATGTTAGTTACAACTATCTCTACATCATCTTGTTCTACCATGATGGCTTGTATTTCAGGAACCTTTGTGGGGAAAACCAGTGCCCGCCCTTTACTTCTAGGACTGCAGACACTGTGTGAGACACCAATACAGTCATCTTCTGGCTCAGGGTGAATTTGCGTGCTTCTTGAATATTCAGCACCACTGCAGCAACAGCTCTAAGGCATCCTGGCCATCCCTTGGTGTCGCTCTATTAAGGAACGGCTGGGTAGAGATGACACGGACTCTCAAGGGAGTCAGAACAGGAGAATTCCTTAGTTTATTACTTTAGACTTGTTTTATAGACTGGTTCGTGGAAAGTACAGAAAGGAAAACTCTTATTGGTTAGTAAACTGCTACATCACCATCATTGGTCAGTGATGTACAACACCCTCTGACTTTCTCTTGCCAAGAAAACAAGAGGACAGACAAACAGCACCTGCAAGGCTGTTTTCTGTCTTTGAGGATTGTTTTTAAATCCTCCCATGAATTTCTCAGGCTAGCTCTCAGGCAGGACTGAGAAGCTATGGGGCCTGCAGTTTCTGCAGGCTCCCTGCAGCTTGCTCCAGAGCTAGCATCCATACCTTGGCTGTTGCGTTGAGTTGTTTGGAGAAGTAAGCAACTGCTCTTCGGTACGGACCCAAGTCCTGGGCCAGTATTCCCAGGGCAATTCCCTGCTTCTCATGGGAAAACAGGAAGAACGGTTTACTTGCATTCAGGAGTTCAAGCGCTGGAGCTGACATTATGTCATTGTTCAGCTGGTGGAAGGCTTGTGTGACCTCTTTTGTCCACTGGAATTCTTTGTTCGCGCTTGTAACGAGCACATACAGAGGTTTCACAAGCAACCCGTAGCTGTGTATCCATAGTCTGCACCATCCTGTCATCCCTAAGAATGTTCGCAGCTCCTTTACTGTTTGAGGTTTTGGGGTTTGGCATATCACTTCTTTGCGATCTTGCCCTAGAGTCCGCTGTCCAGCACTGATCTCATAATCCAGATAAATTACCTTTGGCTTCACTACCTGGGCCTTTTTCTTTGATACCCTGTATCCCTGAAGTCCCAGAAAGTTTAGCAGGCTTACAGTCCAGGCTATGCATGCCTCTTTTGTCCGGGTGGCTATGTGGATGTCATCCACGTACTGCAGTATCTTTCCTTCTTCTGGGTTCCAGGATCCTTCTCCCAGGATTCCAGATCCTTGGCAAGTTGCTCTCCAAACAGAGTAGGAGAGTTTTTAAATCCTTGAGGCAACACAGTCCAAGTGAGCTGGGATTTGCGCCCACTTTTGGGGTTTTCCCATTCAAATGCAAAAATTTTCTGGCTGTCCTCATGGATAGGGAGACAAAAGAAGGCATCTTTCAAGTCTAAAACAGTAAACCAAGTTAGCTCGGGTGTCAGGCATGTTAGCAGAGTGTATGGATTTGCGACTAAAGGATAGAGATCCTCAGTTATTTTGTTGACAGCCCTTAGATCTTATACTATCCGGTATGACCCATCAGGTTTTTGGACTGGGAAAATGGGAGTATTGATCTAAGATGGGCACTCTTTTAACAAGCTTAACTGCAAAAAGTTTTCAATTACGGGAATAATTCCTTCCTTATATTCCCTTTTCAGGGGGTACTGTTTAATTTTAACTTGTTGTCTTCCTTCCTTGAGTTTGATTAATATTGGAAGTGCATTTTTCGCTCTCCCTAGTACATTGGAGGCCCACACTCCAGTGATGTGTGCCGGCACATGGCATCTCTTAATTTTTTGAGGAATTTGGATGGCGACTCAGAGGGCCCCTGCTTGATTGCATATAAGGCTGACCAATTTATAGTTTTGGGGATGGCTCTTTCCATCCCCTTTGCGATCTACTCTTGATAGTTTTCTAGTTTTTTAAATTCTGCTAATCTGTTTGGATCCCACTGTGGGTCTTGGAGTGGGAAATAACCTTTCACATCCAATTGTTGGGTTTTATAATAATCTTCTGCCAGATCCCCTGCAGTTTTTATAATTAATTGTTTTTCTGTCTTGGTCAGTGCATCCAATAATAATTGCATATCACTCCAGTCTGGATTGTGTTTTATTATATATCGCAGACGTTTAGCTGTGTTAACTGGATCATTGCGGTAATTTTTAGCTACTTTTTCCCATGCCTCCAAATCGATTGTGGAGAAGGGAACCTTAACCAATACCACTCCTTCCTCTGGTGCCACTGCCTCATACAGAGGTGCTTGTTTTATGTGTGTCTGTTGTCTAGTCCGGTGTGCAACCAGAGGGGTGTCTATGTCCCCTGAGTCCACATCCTCATCCTCATCCCTTTCTAGTCTTATGTGGGGAGGCTTAAGCAAATCGTCTGCCAGATCTTGTTCCTGGGCCACAGTCTGATAAACCTTATCTGATTTTCTGCATCTTTGCCCTATGCTACACGCTGAACAACACCGCTTAAGCCTCCCCCTCTTAGTCTTACTCTCCTTCTCCAGGGCCAATGCCAGAGGGTCAGAGGGAGCCCTGATCCCACAGTCCCTCTGCCATTCGGGGTGAATTCGAAGGGAGAAAAATATATCAGCATATGTTACCTCTGTCCACTTCCCTGCTGAGAAAGAGCATGAGTGGCAATAGCGTGTTATAGTCCAAAGTTCCACTAGGTGGCCACCTCGCTCCCTCATCCAATTTATATAGTGGCCACCAGTCCTTACAGAATTTTATTAAATCCCTCTTGTTCTCAGTTCCCCCACGTCTAGCAATATCTTTCCAATGTGCAAGAATACAACCTACTGGACTTGCTTTAAGGATTTCTTTACTTTCTACTGTCTAGTGCCCATTATTTCCCCCTTCTTGTCCTGTCCCATTTCCACCTAAACTTTTCTTCACACAATTCCACTGCCTCTTCCCAGTATTCTTCTCACACACAATTGCAATTAGTGGGTACCCAATGTGACTTTTCACACACAAACTTCAAAGTTTTCACTTTGCACGTGAAGCATATGCCCTGATGGTTATTAAAGCAACAATACCAGCGTCTACCCACAGTTAAAACAATTATTAACCACTTCACACTCAAGCACAACACTCCTCATTTACACTTGGATTTGTTCCACACTGACTCCAGTCGCTTCGCCTTTTTCCGTCCGCCTCAGTCGCCCGAGGTTGGAACCGCGGATAGAGCTCCACACTCGCTCCGCGCCTCTGGTGCGTCTCACTCGCTCATTCACACAGCAAACACACTCAGTGACTCAACGTGTCCGGACTCAGCATTCACACAAAACAAGGGTTCGCTCGACTGACCTCCAGGGTTGCTAGTGGGCTGCTCTATCGGCTCAGCGAGAACCCCTCAGTCAGCTGTGCTATCGGCCAGGATCGATCCCTTTCCCTCTGTCCCCGGCCCCTCCTGGCCGGGTGCTTGCAAGCCCACTGGGACTGTGCTGTACACCAGACGTCTCTGCTCGCTTTACCAGCAGCTCTCCCCTTGATATTTAATTCATACCTTTATCTGCAGGCCGGCAGGTTGTTGTCTGTCCCCACGGTGAGCGAACCGAGGCTCAGGGTCCCTCCTGGAAAGGTCCTGGGGGCGCGCCAGGGAATCCGTTCCTCGGCCGCTCCCGCAGCCAGACAGATACCCTCCTGCCTGGCTCGCCAAAATGATGTGTGGAATAAAAATAACTCTATAACTCGCAGAGTAGTTATAAGAGCAGGTATGAATTTATTCAGCGCTGAGGTGCATGGGGATATCTCCTCCGGAAAGCATGCACACCTTTTTGATTTGGTTTTCCCTTTTTATCTTTTACAGACTAGGTTTACATGATACGTGTAATACATATTAATTTCCTAACCCCGCCTGTCTTCATATTACAATTAGCTCCATGCCCCTTTCAGTCCTTTGGCCACCTTTTGGGACTTTAAATCCGTTTCTTCCGGCTTAGGGTCCGAGGAATCCCCTTTATCTTGTGGTGCCTTTGTCTTTTCATCTTTTGTGTATTCTAGCTCCTTATCTTATCTTGTAGTCTGACCCTTTTCCTGTTCTTGTGGATCAGGGTGGCAGAGTATGGTTTTTGTCAAACTCCCCTTTTAGTCAAGCATTTCTTTATGTTTATTTCCTAATTATTAATTTCTCTGTTTCACTGTTAACTTTAAAAGACTCCCCCTATCCCCACATGGCTGGGGGCCAAGATGGCACCGGCCACGTGGCGGCTGGCCATGTGGTGGACCCTCCATCCTACCTTTCTTCTTCTCACAATCCCTTTTACCCACCTGTCCCCTCCCCCAACACTTACCCCTACCACAACCCCTTCCTTCCCTCAGATATCCCTCCCCTTCCACCATGTTCCCGCCCTGCATGGCATCACCCCACAACCCTGCCCCCAGGTGTTGCATCCCTGGTTCCCATGCTCCCCCATCCCGTTCCCACAGTGGGAAGGATGGGTCCCCACCCACTTCCCACGGGGTGAGGGGTAGGTCCACCCCCTGCTCCCGTGGGGGAGGGGGCTGGGCCCCTCCTTGGACCCGGTGGAGGGGATGGGGGGTGGCCCCCAGCCCGTTCCCATGGTGGGGGGGTATCCCCCTTCCCCGCTCCCATGGTGTGAGGGCTGGGCCCCCGCCTGGTACCCGTGGGGGTAGGGGAGGGGGGGAGTGACCCAGGGAATGGGGACGCTAGTGATCAGGAAGAGGAAGACATACCCTCAGCTGGCTCCTGTCATATATACTGGTAAGAGAAGGGTGAATAGACATAATCAGCCTTTCTCTTACCAAAACATAAAAGAGATCTGTAAAGTCCAAAGGGAGTTTGGCAGGAGTGAGATCTTTAAGGGAGTGGTAAGAGCTGCTTTAACATCTAATGAGTTAGTTCCGGCCGATCTCTGAAGTTTCTTCCCGTGTCTCCTAACCCCCTCAGAGTTTGATCTTTGGGAAGTGGCATCCCCAAAAAGCCCCAAAATTGCCTCAAGAACCCCCCCAAACCCTCAAAGTCACCCTGAAACACCCAAAATCACCCCAAATAATTCCAAAAATTTTCAAGGTACAACATAGGTGGCTAGGTTCTTTTTCCCTAGGACCAAGACTGATGAGAGAGAGACTGTTTTTTCGTGTTTGGGCTTAGTTGTTTATTCTTTCTTCATTCATTCTTTATCTATATTATATATAGAGTACAAGGAGCTATATATACTAAAATAGAAAGGTGCAAAATAGAGAATGAGGAATCTTTCCAAAGTCTTTTATGTGTCTATTTGTCCAATAATCAAATGCTAAGTAAGTTATTTTATTTTGTGACCCAGTGACCCCACACCTGTGTGCTGCACTGTGGATTTCTTTATCTAATCACTCATTATTACCCAAAAACCCTTAGAAGGAGAACAAGAAGGAAGAAGTAGGAGAAAGAGACAATGCCCTAAATCCTCCATATTGTCTTTTATTCTCTAATATAGCTTAAACCCTAAACTTTTTCACCCATTGAATGTGATAGTTCGGTATTTGGAAAAAAAAAAGTGGGAAACACCCACGGAAGTGACTCTTTTGAGAGATGCTGCTGGGAGTTTTTTGTCTGCTTGAGATCAGGCCAATAGCTAGCCAGTCCTCAGAACTGACAGCATTTTGGACCACTGAAAAGTAATATCACCTTTGTGAATACCACCTTTTAAACCCAAGCCAGGGAACTTCAGCTCCCTTTTGTTTCTGGCCTTGATAACTTCAGAGCTCTGGTGTGGCTGGCCCTGCTTACCCCCCATGGCCTGTGCAGCCCAGTGTTGGGCTCATAAATATTCAAATATTTATGCGTAAATACCCCAGCAGCTCCCGGGCAGGGGATGGAGACTGAGGGGCTCCCCTGGCCGCAGGCTGGGGCCAGGCTCTGCTCCGCTTCTTGGGCTGCCTTCTGAGTCCCATTCCAGCGGGGTGGCTGAAGCCTTCTCAGGGGGGCCCCCTGGCCCTAAGGCAGGGCCAGGCCACGGCTGCTGACATCTTACCCCCCCTCCCCACTGCCATGGCCCGCACAGATAGCTCCAGGCTGAAAAGCAGCTGAAAAACATCCACACCATGAACACCTGGTCACGGCTTGGGCCAGATTTAACCCTTTTGCTACACAGATGAGACCTGCAGACTTAAATTCCCTCTACATGAAAGAGGAAAGTGGGAGAGATCAACATGTAAAGAGACAACAGGAAACATCAAAGTCAGTAAGAGAAAGAGTCGAGCTCCAGATAAATGGAGAATGAGGAAATGCTTTAATAAGCTGAAATATTCTTTTGGTAGGGCCATGAAGATAGACAATAATACTCTGAAAAACCCCTGTAATTAATGAAAGAATACTGGGGGGGAATGAACTATTCAAACTGTAAATCTGAGCAAAAGTTTCTGTTAATGAAGTAAGCAGATGGTAGAGTAGCTGTGATCCCATGAGATGCATGAGCAAAGCGAGAGAGAAGTAAGAGCTGATGAAAACCCTTTGCCCCAAGGGAGAGAAGAAAACCTCTGTTCCCAGAGATGATCACAGAGACAAATGAAGAGAACCTTTGCCTTTGAATAACTCATCCTTAAAATAATACACATTGAGTTCATAGCCCATGAATGCACCTCAGAGTAGTGTGAAAATGGGAGAAAAGCATGATAGCAGAGTGTTTTTCTGGGTGGCTGCCAGACATGGAAATGAAAAGCCATGAAAAAACTGTTTTTCTTGTAGAGAACTCTCCATAAAATGATAAGAAAAAACTCCTGTCTCTACAAAGACTGATGAAAAGACTATTGTATAGTTAGTACTACTTTAACATCCCAGGTTTTGTCTCTATGGTATCATTTGAGAAAAGAAAATGTTAAGTAGAGGAAAGAAAAGTTTCTAAAAGTTTTATTCTAGTTTCTTATTATTGTAGTTCTATTGTTAGTGTTCAGGAACACATAATCATAGAATGATTATATGAAGGTGCTTTATTAAAGAGCTCTGGGTGTCAGGGGTATACACATACTCAAATCTGACCTGACTTGGTTTCGAGCTGAATATGTTTTATACTCTATCGTTATATAACTTACATATTAATTATTTAACTTACATTGCTCTATTGTATACATTGATTTTGTCTAAGCATGCATTTCTCGTGATCCCCCTCAAACCCCTAACATAGTTTCTCATGATTCTTTAAACAATAATTATATCTAATCGCATCTAACAATTATATCATTTATCATATACCAACTACACAGGTGCAGTTTCACATGATCTTAGCAAGCACAAAGTCTAACATTTCCCAGGGCCTACTTTTAACATTTTTCCCAGAGCTTGCTAAGCCTAGCTTTCTTTCTAACTCCCCAAATTTTCTATGATTTTAAAATCTTTTACTATCATTTCCCCCTTTGAAAGCATTTTCACTTCACTATAAATACAAATGTTTTCACTTGATACACTCTTTGTTTTTGAGTTTATACTTGATGTTCTTCAAATCCACTATTGATGTAAATGTCCTGGATGCTGTCACGAACTGGAGAGCCAGAAGATGGTGTTGGCAAAGCAGCAGCAGCAGCAGCAGCAGCTCCGCAGCCATGCTGGCCACCAGCAAGCTCCGGGGTCTCTGTAGGGCCCGCACCCCATATCCGAGAGCTGCATCCTCCTCCCTGCCTTGGGGCCCTCCTCATCCTCCCCTGTATAGAGACTGTGGGTACTGCTGCCAGTAGCACATTTTGGGGATTTAATGGTAATTGCACCCAGTTTGTCAGAGGAAGAGCAGGGGATGAGGCTTTTCAGCCTTTCCTTTCCTTCTTCTTCAAATCTGTTATGTCCCTTTTTGAGAATATCCACTTTCCCCTGAGTGTTAAGGATACCACTTTCCTGGTAGTCCAGCTGTTAAGCTTCCTCCATACAGTCTCTAACTTCTCTAGAGTGAGGGCTGAGATATCCAGAGGAGCCAATGAGACACCTGCCCCAGAAGTAGGGAAATATCTGGAAGAGAATTGCTATGATGATTCTAAGGAGAAACATCTCATTGCAATAAGCTGGGCCCTAGCGTATGCTTATCGCACACTGCTAGATACTGTATGGCAAGGAGATAAATCAGCACCTACCCCAGTCACGCAGGCTGCAGCCAAGACAGCAGCCAAACCAGACAGTGAGCCTAAGCCAATGTCTGTTGCTCCTACCACAAGAGGCATGAAATACAAAACCAAAACCAATCAGCCAGTAGATGATGATAACGGCGATGTGGGAGAAGGACCCTCAAGACCAGCATCTGACACAAAATCAGAAGTCACTGGTGAGCCCTTCTCCCTTCGGAGAGACCCTTCGAAGGACCTTCGTGGCCTGAGGAAGGACTACACTCGACGACCTGATGAATCTATAATTAGTTGGTTAGTCCGTCTGTGGGATGCTGCAGGTGAGGCTACAGTTCTGGATGGCACTGAAGTGAGGCATCTGGGGGTCCCTGTCACATGATCCAGTTATCGACCAAGGAATGATGAGACCCTTATAGTCTCTGGGAACGGGTCCTGAGAAGTGTGGCACAAAGATATCTGTGTGCAGATGATCTTTATATACAGCAAACCCTGTGGAAGTTCATAGAACAAAGGATTCAGTGCTTGAGAGAAATGGCAGTAGTAGAGATTGTCTTTGTGGGTGACTTAAACACTAGAAATCCAGACTTGGTACCATGTACATCCATGATGTGGCAAAAACTTGTTCGATTTGGACCACAAGAATACGCTTTTGCTTTAGCAACGATGAAGCAGGATGACAGGGAGGAGACTGCTGGATATGGCAAAGAACCTCCGAGCATATGCAGATACCATGCATGGCCCCATACATGCAAGAATTTCAGCTGTGGAAACACATCTGCAGAAATTTGAATACAAGATAGAGGAGAATCTCAAGAAACTCAGGGAGGACCTTCTTCCAGTCTCGGCAGTACAGATCAGAAGCCCTGGTACTCAACACAGAAGTTCTCCAGATAGGGAGAAAATGCTACAAGCTGAGCTGTGGTTCTTCCTGCATGACTGTGGAGAAAACATGAAAAGATGGGATGGATAATCTACTGCTGCTCTGGCAAAATGGGTGCATGAATTGGAAGACAGCAAGACTCAGAGGGGAAGTTCCACCAAAAAGAAGGCCGCTCCAGTAGCCTGTAGCCAAACTGCCAAGTATGATGATGATGACAACATTGTCTGATCCCCTTGAAGGAACCTCCAAGACAGATGGGTATGGCAAGAAGGATAACCAGGCTTAGAGGGGCCCTGCCTCTAGCCAGGTAGAGGCTAGAGAAAACTGTGTCTCCTGGACTGTGTGGATTCGTTGGCCTGGCACATCAGAACCACGAAAATATGAGGCCTTGGTTGACACTGGTGCGCAGTGCATGGTAATCCCATCAAGATGTGGGGGCAGATTCTGCTTCTATTGCTGGTGTGACAGAGGGATCACAGGACTTTACTTTAGTGGAAGCTGATGTGAGCCTGACTGGAAATGAGTGGAAGAAACATCCTATTGTGACAGGCCCAGAGGCCCCATGCATTTTGGGCATAGACTACCTCCGAAGTGGGTATTTTAAGGACCCAAAGTGACTTAGGTGGGCATTTGGGATAGCAGCTATAGAGACAGAGGACATTAAGCAATTGAACACCTTGTCTGGACTATCAGAGAACCCATCTGCAGTAGGACTCCTGAAGGGGGAAGAACAGTGAGCACCAATTGCCGCCTCAACGGTGCACTGCTGGCAGTATAGGACAAATGGAGATGCTGTGATCCCCATCCACAAGATGATCCGAGAACTAGAGAGCCAAGGGGTGGTCAGCAAAACCCACTCACCCTTCAACAGCCCCATCTGGCCTGTGCGCAAGTCTGACAGAGAATGGAGACTGACTGTGGACTATCGTGCATTGAATGAAGTGACTCCACCGCTGAGCGCTGTCGTGCCGGACATGCTGGAGCTCCAGTACGAGCTGGAGTCCAAGGCAGCGAAGTGGTACGCCACTATTGACATTGCCAATGCATTTTTCTCCATTCCCCTGGCAGCAGTATGCAGGCTTCACCTGCCTTTACGTGGAGGGGAGTGCAGTACACCTGGAACCGACTGCCCCAGGGGTGGAAGCACAGCCCCGCCATCTGCCATGGACTGATCCAGGCTGCCCTGGAAAAGGGTGAGGCTCCAGAACATCTGCAGTACATTGATGACATCATTGCGTATGGAAATACGGCTGCAGAGGTCTTTGAGAAAGGAGAGAAAATCATCCAGATTCTCCTGGAAGCTGGTTTCATCATTAAGAAGAACAAAGTAAAGGGACATGCTCGAGGAATCCAGTTCCTGGGGGTAAAGTGGCAAGACGGACGGCATCAGATTCCTACTGATGTCATCAACAAGATCACAGCAATGTCTCCACCGACCAGCAAGAAGGAAACGTGAGCTTTCTTAGGTGCCGTAGGTTTTTGGAGAATGCACATTCCTGAGTACAGTCAGATCGTGAGCCCTCTCTACCTGATCACCCACAAAAAGAACACTTCCCAGTGGGACCCTGAACAACAACAAGCCTTTGCCCAAATCAAACAGATCGCTCATGCAGTAGCCCTTGGCCCATTTAGGACAGGACCAGATATGAAGAATGTGCTCTATTCTCTAGCTGGGAGCCATGGTCTGTCCTGGAGATAATTACAAAGTGGCCGGAAGGTGAAAACTTTGGTCTCACTGATGAAGAGGAGCAGGAACAAGTGACACGGGCTGAAGAAGCTCCACCGTACAACCAACTGCCAGCAGAAGAAACACGCTACGCTCTGTTCACTGATGGTTCCTGTCGCATCGTA
>NW_005087789.1:94772-113500 GCF_000331425.1 Pseudopodoces humilis | reverse complement strand
TAAAGGGACATGCTCGAGGAATCCAGTTCCTGGGGGTAAAGTGGCAAGACGGACGGCATCAGATTCCTACTGATGTCATCAACAAGATCACAGCAATGTCTCCACCGACCAGCAAGAAGGAAACGTGAGCTTTCTTAGGTGCCGTAGGTTTTTGGAGAATGCACATTCCTGAGTACAGTCAGATCGTGAGCCCTCTCTACCTGATCACCCACAAAAAGAACACTTTCCAGTGGGACCCTGAACAACAACAAGCCTTTGCCCAAATCAAACAGATCGCTCATGCAGTAGCCCTTGGCCCATTTAGGACAGGACCAGATATGAAGAATGTGCTCTATTCTCTAGCTGGGAGCCATGGTCTGTCCTGGAGATAATTACAAAGTGGCCGGAAGGTGAAAACTTTGGTCTCACTGATGAAGAGGAGCAGGAACAAGTGACACGGGCTGAAGAAGCTCCACCGTACAACCAACTGCCAGCAGAAGAAACACGCTACGCTCTGTTCACTGATGGTTCCTGTCGCATCGTAGGGATGAACTGGAAGTGGAAAGCAGCCGTATGGAGCCCCACACGACAGGTCGCAGAGGCCACTGAAGGAGAAGGTGGATCAAGCCAACTTGCTGAACTCAAAGCTGTTCAACTGGCCCTGGACATTGCTGAAAGAGAGAAGTGGCCAAAGCTCTACCTCTACACTGATTCATGGATGGTAGCCAATGCTCTGTGGGGATGGCTGGAAAGGTGGAAAAGGGCCAACTGGCAACGCAGAGGAAAGCCAATCTGGGCTGCTGATGAGTGGAAAGACATCGCCACCAGGGTAGAGAAACTGTCTGTGAGGGTCTGTCATGTAGATGCCCATGTCCCCAAGAGTAGGGCCAATGAAGAGCACCGAAACAATGAGCAGGTGGATCAGGCTGCAAAGATAGAGGTGTCAAAGACAGACTTAGATTGGCAACACAAGGGAGAGTTGTTCCTAGCTCGATGGGCCCATGACGCCTCAGGTCATCAGGGTAGAGATGCCACCTATAAGTGGGCACGAGACTGAGGGGTCGACCTATCCATGGACAGCATTTCTCAGGTTATCCATGACTGTGAGACATGTGCCACGATCAAGCACGATGAAGCCGCTATGGTACGGTGGGCGGTGGTCCAGATACAAGTATGGGGAGGCCTGGCAGATTGACTACAACACTGCCCCAAACCCGCCAAGGCAAGCGGTACATGCTCACAATGGTAGAAGCCACCACTGGATGGTTGGAAACCTACACTGTGCCTCATGCCACTCCCCGGAACACCATCCTGGGACTTGAAAAGCAGGTCCTTTGGAGGCATGGCACCCCTGAGAGGATCGAGTCAGACAATGGGACTCATTTCAAGAATAACCTTAAAAACACCTGGGCTAGGGAACACAGCATTGAGTGGGTGTACCATATCCCTTATGCACCCACTGCTGGGAAAGTGGAGAGGTACAATGGACTGTTAAAAACCACTTTTTGGGTAGGGGATCTTTCAAAAACTGGGAGCGGTATCTAGCAAAGGCCACCTGGATAGTTAACACCCGAGGTTCCACCAACTGAGCAGGCCCAGCCCAATCTGAGCCCCTGCATACAGCAGATGGAGACAAAGTCCCAGTGGTACATGTGAGAGGTTTGTTAGGAAAGACAGTTTAGATCAATTCTACCCCGCGTACAGACAAACCCATTCGTGGGGTTGTCTTTGCTCAGGGACTGGGTTGCACATGGTGGATAATGCAGAGAGATGGAACAACATGATGTGTACCTCAGGAAGATCTGATTGTTGGGTGAAAACCATGAATGAATGCCCTTGTCTGTATATAATGTATGTGTTGTAGAGTTAGAATATATATTAATTTTGATAATAAGTTGACGATATGGGGATAAGGGGTGGAATGTCCTGGGGTGACTTTATGATACTGGTATCCCCAGTCACCTGGTTTATGCTATACATTAAGTTCTGCACCTTTAAGACTGGCTCTGAGAGTGAAGAGGGGGAAGAAGAAGTGCACAGGTTGTGTTGGAAGAAAACATCACCCGCATCTTGCTCCTAGACTGTGGTGTCTGCAGCACGGACAGACAGTGGGACAGAGCTTCTCTTTGGCTTTTAGTTAGTTTTAGCTAGCTGAGGCAGAGGAGTTCCCTGAACCTTTTTTTTCCTTTTTTCTTAGATCTGTGCAAACCTGCTCTGGACTGAAAAACACCCGGACAAACCCCGGGAGCTCACGCCTGTGGCCCACCAGGGCCTGGGTCTCGGGACTATCCAGCACCGGAGGGACTGATAAGAACCTGAGCGGGCTGAGCTACACACCATGGAAAGGACTTTTCTTCCTGGATTTGCCATCCCACTGAAGAGTGAGAGGTTTTATTGTTTAATATTATTAAATTTCTGTTAAATAAACAGTTTTTTCCACTTCTCTCCAAGGAAATCTCTTTTTTCATGAACCAGTTTGGGGGAGGGATTGTTTGAATTTTGCTTTCCTGGAGGAACCCCATTTAGAGGATCTCTCCCAAATTTGCCCTAAACTAGGACAACAAGTTTCCGATCCTATCCCATGCAGGGACAGAATCTACATCTAGCATGTCAAGCTGTGGAAAGTTATGAGACAGCCATGAGATAAAATGTTTCAACTTATTTTTAGAAATCTCAACATCTGTGGTACTTAAAAATTCTTGCAATTTGGATTCAAAATTCTTTTTGGATGCAGACATCTTAGATCCCATTTCTGCTGTTAAAAAGCTGTTAGCACAACTCGTTTCTTATCTTCTTTCACCGTAAAAGCAACAAAGCCAGCAGTGGCAGGCTTCTCTCAGTTTGGCCCCCTGCCACACACCAGGGTAAGACACAAACTGCTAAGCCCAGCCGCAGCTGCTTCTGCTGAGCCACTAAAACCACGTGGCCGAGGCTGTCATGCGGCCGCATGGTTTCAGTGGGAAACGCTGCCGCCCATCCCTCGCACCACGGCCACCGGGTCATGCGGCGCCCACGTGCCTGTGTCACAAGGTGTAGCTGTTAAGCTTCCTCTATATGGTCTGCAACTTCTCTAGAGTGAGGGCTGAGATATCCAGAGGAGCCAACGAGACCCCTGCCCCAGAAGTAGACTCAGGTGTGGGAGTGATGTTTTTCTTTAACACAAACTGCACGCTTCTTCTTCCCCCTCTCTTGCTCTCAAAGCCAGTCTTAAAGGTGCAGAACTTAATATATAACATAAACCAGATGACTGGGGATACCAGTATCATAAAGTCACCCCAGGACACAAGGGTGTCCCGTGCGACACGCTGCAGCCGTCTCTGCGCCGAGCCCACGGCTCGCACGGCCCGGGGCCCGCTCTGCCACTCACCGCAGTGCTCCTCACCGCCCCGCTGCCCACCGCCACCCGTGCAGGCCGTGCTCACCAAGCCGCCGCCCTGGGTGCGTGTCCAGCCAATTTTAACCTCGACACTGCTCACCACGGCACCACTTGCCCAGCGCCAGGTGGGGGTCGAGACCGGTCCTGCCATTCCACCACTGCCCCGGCCCATGCACTCTGGCTCAGTGCCCGCAGCCGCCCTCACCCTCCCACTCAGCCATGCCGCTCGCCTGTGTGGCTGCAGCTGCTGTCGGCCAGTCTGACTCACTGATTTTATGTCCTCGGTTGTCTTGGGCAGTGTAAGAAGATCCCTGTTCCCGAGACTGACCCTCTCTGGGCTTGAGAAGGCTGCCAGCCTCCTCCTTGCGGGCTGTGCCTGCACTATAGCTCCCAAGGTAGCTGATGTCCTCCAGGCTTGCGAAACCCACACCTGAGTTTCCAGCCGCTCGTGGCGGGGCTCTAAAAAGCTCCACCAATGGGCGCCAACTGCTATTGTGGTCCCCTGCTCCCCTGGGGCTGTGTTCTGCCCAGCCATGGTCCAGAGGAGGCGGGAGTTACATCTAAATAGCAAGGATTAGAGATAAATACTAGGCTCTTTCCTTCCTGTGACAAGGTCCCAGCTTTATTCAGGGGATCCGGTGCAGAAAAGAGGAAGAGACAGACCCCGCGCTGCTTTTTGAAGGGATGGGAAAGGGCGAAGGGTTACAAATTACAACCAATAGCAAAACATTACAAGGGGGGAGTCAGGGGAAGGGACTAACCCCTCTGCAGCTCAGAGTGTATATCTCTGGATCATACCATGTTTCTTAATGCATTACAACAAGCTGTACATATATAAGCTTTATAAATAAAATAAACAATCTATTTAAATGTATTACAGAAATCATAATGATTGCTCACACTGGTAACTCTACCTACACATATAGTGCACCACTTTTGAAGCAAAATGGAAGCACTTACGTTAAATCTAAAAGAGAAACTTGGCGTAGATGAACAAGAATTGTGGGTGGGAAATGTGAGGAGACAGTAGGGTACAAAAAATAAGGGGACAAAATGGTGGGGAACATGAGGGGAGAGAAGGGCAGGAAACGTGAGGGGAGAAAAGGGTGGGAAACATGAAGGAACCAAATGGAAGGGAGTGTGAGGGGACAAAAGGGCAGGAAACATGATGGGGGGAAAGGATGAAAACGTGAGGGAAGAAAAGGGAAATGGAAGGCAAAAAAGAACAGGAAAGTTGAGCAAAAAAGACAGGAAATGAGAGAAAGAACATGTCCAAAAAAGGAGGGGAGAAAAGGTGGGAAATGTCAGAGGAAAAAATGATGGCAAATGTGAAGTGATAGAAGGGCAGGAAGTGTGAGGGGGAAAAATGTGAGGGGGCAAAATGGCAAGAAGTGTGAGGTGGAAAGAAGAACAGGAAACATGAGGGGTAAAATAGGGGAAATGTGAAGAGGAAAAGAGGCTGCAAAAGATAAGGAGAAAAAGGCAGGAAATATAAAGCCAAAAAAATGATAGGAAATATGAGGAGACAAAAGGGCAGGAAGCGTGAGGGGAAAAGTGGTGAGAAACTTCAGGGGAAAAGGGTGGGAAATGTGACCTGTGGAGTCACTGGAGCCACCTCTGTGAAGGAGCTCCAGTTCCAGCAGTTAAAATCTCCTGCCTTGGGAGCTCTCCCAGAGAGTCTTGGGAATGCTCACCCTGGATCCTTTCCTTAACACTGCCATGGCCACAGCAAGTCCTTGCACCACTGCTTTGGCTGGTTCTCCATCTTTGCCCACTCCCCTCAGAGCTTGATCCTGCACCAGTTAGCAGCTGCTGTTCTGTCTTTGCCACCCCGCTGGAAATCTCCATGTCCAATTGTGTGTGCCTGGAACTCCAGCTGCTGTCCCCATGCAGTTCTCAGGTGGTGTCAGCATGCAGAGGGTTTGTTTGTGCACTGTTGGCTGTGACAGCCCACAATTACCGAGCCTTACCTGGAGAATCCAAAGCCGTGTCACATTCCTACCACCATTTTTCCCTTGGAAGGCAACTGCCTCTTAGTGAGAACTCATGGGAGAGAAATGGATTACATTGGGGAGATGGAAAATCATAAGAGTTTTACTCTTGGAAAGGGATTTCAGTGACTCCTATGGGAGCTCTGCTTCCTCAAGGTCCCGGGACCACTAAGCGGCTTCAGCTTTGGATACCACAAGCCTTTCATTTGTTCCCTCTCTCTCTCTCTCTCTCTCTCTCTCTCCCTCTCTCTCTCTCTCTCTCTCTCGGGGCTCGCGCCCTTTGAGACTTGGCCTCACTCTTGGCTACAGCCTGCAGGACAGGGCTCATCTGGGGCTGACTCACCCCAGAGGCTGGCCTGCCCGCTGACTGTTCACAGGCGAGAGACAGGCTGCTGGTGAGGTTGGGCTGAAGGTAGCCGCTCGGGGACAGATCCCCCTTGGACACATCCCTGCCCCCCCACCTGATCATACGGAAAGCACCAGACTTCCTAGAGGAGGCAGTGGCTCAACAAGGCGAGTACAGCCCAGACACCGAGGCCCCTTGTCTGGAATGGCTCTCTCTGCAGCAGGCAGTGGCATGATGAGGAGTGCCATGTGGTGCACGTGTGGAACAGGCTCTTTTCCCCTGTCCGTGCCATTGGTTCATCACTTCTCTCTGGGTCTGTCTCAGCTCAACTCAAACCGCACCACTGGCTGTAGACCTGTTTGCCCCATGTCTGCCTGTGGAGGAATCCCACAGTCCTGTAACTCCCTGGAGCCGCATGGCTCTAGCAGCCCTGTCCCACACAATGAACCCACTATCAAGACCTGCCACGGTGGTGGAGGTGGCAGGGGTGCCGCGACTACCCTGAAGAAGCGGTCTGCGATTGGACTGCCCAGGGCACAGGCACATCCTCTGCCCGGCTGATGATCCCGGTCTGGAGGTGAGCAGGCGACGCAGAAGGGACTAGAGTGCTTTGTGGCAATCCGCAGAGAACTGGCCTTTATTAGAGCAGGACCCTCAGCGAAGTCAGCCAGTGACAGCAGCTCTCCCAAACAGGGGAAAAACTGGGGTATTTATAGGGGAGGAGAGGGGTGGGGGAAACTGGGATACATGTATCGGGGTGGGATGGCAGGGGAGAACACCAATGGGGTGCAACATATTAACATAACTCAACTCAAAGATCTCTGGGAGTGACACTTTTCTCTCACTGAGAGCAAAGTGCCTCGCCTAGGGAGAATCCCTCCAAGGGAGATCCAGGATTTCTGAATCAGCCAGTTCCCCGGCCTCCACAACTCCCCCTTCTTTATTTATTAAAAAGGCATCTCCCAGAGATTTGGCTAGTAACTTTCTGAATCATGAAAACATACATAAGAAAATAGTAATAATTAAGAAAACCCAAAAAATGTTTTTGAGGAGGGAGGCAACCCATCCTTTTAGTCCCTAGCTCCCGAAAAGGTCCTCAAACCACTGGGGCTCCTTTTCAGTCCAGAGTTCCTGGACTGCGTCTTGTAGTCTCTGGATGCAGGTGTGGATGCCTTCACTGTGTCTGGAGATATTGAAGCAGCACAGTCTGTCAAACTCCTTGCAGCTGTGTCCATGGGCCAGGAGCAGAAAGTCTATGGCAGCTCAGTTTTGTAGCGTGGCATGCCTAACAGTCTCTTCATCTGCCAAGTGGTTGCTCAAGACAGAGGAGGTCCGGTTGGTCTGCTTACCAAGCCAACACTCCAGGTGAGAAAGCTCACCAAGGGCTTTAGCAGCAGCTACCAATGGCAAAAATGCCGACATCACCACCCTCCCTCATTGTGTGTGACCAATCTTCAATTTGGCTATCGCAATTTTCATCTAATTGAGTGAGGTCTCTCTTTTGGCAGGCCAATTCATTCTTTTTCAGCCAATCATGCATTAGAGTTGAGTTTGGAGTGAGGATGGTAAGCTGTCAAAGCGTGCAAGGACCTCCCCGGAGTCGGGAAGGGATTCCTGCCCACACTGTATTATCCCCACAGATTAAGAACACTCCCCGGGGCAGCGCTCTGGGACAGTGAGAGGAGGCGGATTGTGTGCTGCGGGTGTAATTGCACCATTTGAACTGATTGTAAATTTTACTGTTGGGAGTCACATTTTAGTTTGATTTATATACCTGTGGTATTCCGAGGCAAGCCATGCCTTGCCTACTGGGCGATAGTCAAAATGTATGCAATAGGTAGCCTTGGAGGACCCCAAAAGCTCCAATTCCTGGGGTTCCTCTGGTGCATGGAGCAAGATCCTTGTCCACTTGTCCCAAATGTCTACCGGGTTGGGTTCTTTCCCTGTGAAGGGATACTCATGGGGCTTCAAAGGAACCCGTACCAGGCAGGATGACAGAGGGTTGGTGGCGCTGCCCATGGACAAGCACATGTGGTCCTGTTTTAGAGTCTTGATGAGGGTGATCCATAAGTTCTCCTGGGGCTGTGCTACTAGCCAGGCATCCACGGCTGATGTTGTCAGGAGCATCCAGATGGTCAGGAACACAAGGATGGTTTTGTATTCCATGTTCTGTAAATGAATGTAAACAGATTAGGGCTGAGCAAGGAAAGATGTTATTTTTCCTTCTCCCCCTTTTCTACTCCTGTCTCTCCCCCCCTTTCAAAAAAATGTAAATGAGGAATGGGTCTTGGGGATGAGGTAGTTGGTTGCTGGTGGGGCCATTTTGCGTAGAGGGGGACGCATGGCCAAGGCAGCAGCAGCAGCAGTGTTAAGGTGCATCTTTTTGCAAATTAGCAATTAGGGTTAGATAATGAGGGTAAGAAGGGGAAGGGAGAGAGGCAAGAGGTAGGGGAAGGGAGTTAAAGGAACTTGTGCATCTTCACATAGTCAGGCTGGAGGTTGGCTCGTGTCTGGTTGTGGTCCTTGTAGTGGTCCTGGTAGCAGGATGGTTTGGCTTCTGTCTGGTTGATGGTCTGGTGGTGGGCCGCTTTGGTGGAGTCCGGCGACGTCTCTGTCTCCAGGCTGCGGTGGTCTGTTGTTTTTCTGGACCTGTGTGGGTCTCAGGAGACTTTGTGATGTCTGTGACTGGTGCAGGGTTTGCAGGGCCTAAGTATGGTTTTACATTTTTCCCTGGGAGCCACTTAGGACCAGATGGCATGGACACACACGCATACCCTCTCCCCCAGGTAATCAATGGGAAAGGTCCTGATGTCCGTTGCGATTCAGGATCCTTGATCAGCACCGGCGGCTTTTCTGTAAGTTTGGCATGGGTCAAATTAGAGAAGTGCCATATTACAGGGGGGATCAGGCTCTGTGGTTGAACAATTTAGAAAATTCATGACATACAGAGCCTTACACAGCCTCTCAGTGGGAGGGATGATCTCTGTTCCTCCCTGTTGCTGATCAAGGACTCTTTTCAGATTTTGGTGTGTCCTTTCCACAACTGATTGCGCTGTAGGAGAGTGAGGTATGCCCGTGGTATGCTTTACCCCCCACTGATTGAGAAAGTCTCTTAATTTGTGAGAGGTGTAAGCGGGTCCATTATCTGTTTTGATTTGTTCTGAGACTCCCAGGGTAGCAAACGCAAGGACGAAACGTTGGATGGTGTGTTTGGCATTTTCTCCTGCGTGTGCTGAAGCAAACAGTGCACCAGAGAAGGTGTCCACTGAGACGTGGACATATTTGAGTCTCCCAAAGGATGGGACGTGAGTCACATCGGTCTGCCATAGCTGGCAGCTATTGAGTCCTCGGGGATTAACCCCGGAAGTCATGGCTGGAATCTGGAAAGACTGACAATTGGGACAGGTGGCAACTATTGCCCTGGCCTGATCCCTGGGTAGCTTGAACATTCTAATTAGTGCTGGCACACTTTGATGTTAGAATTGGTGGGACAACTTTGCCTGTGTGAAAATGTCTGGGACTATGGCTGCTCCAGCAGGCATGGCAAACATGTACTCCCTCTTGTTCCCTTCTGCGATGGCACCTGGGAGGTCAGTGTTTGACATCACATGCATAACATAGTACGGTTGCTTTCTGCTTGCTCATCCCTTATCAACAAATTAATAATTTGATTGACCAACCTGACTGTGGTGAGCAATTTATGATATGCTCAGTCTTCCATGCCCTGTCTCTCCGTCCCTGCCCCACTCAAGCCTGCAATAGGACAGCAGCATGGCAAGCAGGCTTGGAGGTGACAATGACAAAATGACAGGCTGTTCAGATGTAAACAGGGACAAGACAATGCCTCTGGGGGAAACTTCTTGGAGATTTAGGGGCATTTTGTTTGGAAAACACACACAGAAACACAGCATAGCTTTGCTGACTGGGTTTATTGATTATTCAGGGGAAATGGCCCAGGGCTCCTAGGGGATCTGGGGGGGTTCTCCAGGGATGACCATCTCCTCATGCTACTGGACTGGGACAGAACACAGATGTCACCACCACTTCAAGTCCTAATACACCGAGCCCAAAACATGATCCTTGTGTTCACTGGGACATGAGAGGGGCCTTGTCACCCATGGTTCACCCAATCCTCTCTAGGATTTCTTGGAGATCAGTGCCAGTCAGAGGGTGGCATTGGACAGCCATGTCATGACCATGTGCCAACAGCCTGGGGAAAACAAGATGGACATGCACAGAGGTTCTCGGTGGGGCCAGATTGGCCTTGCTACTTCAGGGACCCCATGGGAATGTCCCTGCCTCCCTCAGGGCTCTGTCTGAGCTGTGCAGAAACTGTCCCTGCAGCTGCTACTAGCATTTCAGGAATGAGGTATTTCCCCTCTTCAATTGACAAGTACTTTTGCATAAACAACTTCCTCAGCATAGGAAAGACGCAGGCTTGGTGGAGCACTTCCAGAGGAGGGTGAGGTGCATCAACACTTGGAGCACCTCTTTGACAGAGACAGGCTGGAGGAGTCAGGGCAGTTCAGCCTGGAGCAGAAAAGGCCATGGGGAACGCCAGTGTGACCTTGCAGGACTTCAAGACACCTCCTATGAAATGTGGGGAGAAATGTTTTAGTAGGGTCTCACTCAATTGGAGAAGGGGAAATGGTTTTAAAGCAGAGGAGGATAAGTTCAGACTGAAGATAAGGAAGAAATCATTGATGCTGATGTAGGTGAAACACTGGAACAGGATTTCCAGAGACCTGTTGGATGCCCCATCCTTGGAAATATTCTTGGTTGGATGGGCTCTGAGCAACATGATGGAGCAAAGGTTGTCTCTGCTCCCACCCCACAGCAGACATTTTGGTGTCAGCTACCAGAGTGGTGGGTGTCTCTTGTAGGATGCAATCCCCCCTGTCCTGAGGTGACATTATGGTACTGGTATTCCCAGTCACCTGGTTTATGCTATATATTAAGTTCTGCACCTTTAAGACTGGCTCTGAGAGTGAAAGTGAGAAAGAAGAAGCGCACAGTTTATGTTGAAAAAAAACATCTCTCCCGCATCCTGCTCCTAGACTGTGGTGTCTGCAGCACAGACAGACTGCAGGACAGAGCTTGTCTTTGGCTTTTAGTTAGTTTTAGCTAGCTGAGGCAGAGGAGTTCCCTGGACTTTTTTCACCTTTTTTCTTAGATCTGAAAGATCTAAGATCTGAAAAACACCCAGACAAACCCTGGGAGCTCACGCCTGTGGCCCACCAGGGCCTAGGCTTCAACACTATCTGGCACTGGAGAGACTGATAAAAACCTGAGCGGGGCGGGCTGCACCACATGAAAAATACTTTTCTTCCTGAATTTACCATCCCATCAAAGAGTGAGAGGTTTTATTATTTAATATTATTCAATTTCTGTTAAATAAACAGTTTTTTCCACTTCTCTCCATGGAAATATCTTTTTTCATGAACCAGTTCAGAAGAAAAGTAATTTAAATTTTGCTTTCCTGGGGGAAACCCATTTAGAGGTTCTCTCCCAAATTTTCCCTAAACTAGGACATATACAGTTCTTGGCGCCCAACGTGAGGCGAAAAAGTAGAAAAACCTGTACTAATTACTAATTGTATTTTAGTTGTACTTACTCTGTATTGAGATAAAGCAGTCAATAACCATGTTGTTTAAATGCATCATGTCTCTCAGAGTAGAAAACTTCATGTAAATCTGGTTCCTAGACTTTTTTTAAGTTTTAATACCTTTCTTTTACCTCTTTTACAGTAAAAAGACACAGATTAAAATAGTTATTGTGCTGAGCTCACTGATAATAATTTATAAGAAATTCATAAAAGTACTGAAATTTCTGCCAAGTATATTTAGCTTATCGTTTATTCATCTGACCCTACCTCCCAGTCCCAGTAACACATTTTAAAGATTAATAATTACACCCAGTTTGTCAGAAGAAAAGCAGGGGATGAGGCTTCTCAGCCTTTCCTTTCCTTCTTCTCCTTCGAATATGTTATGTCCCCCTTTAAAAATATCCAGTTTCCCATGAGTGTTAAAGATACCACTTTCCTAGTAATACAGCTATTAAGCTTCCTCTATACAGTCTACAACTTCTCTAAAATAAAAACTAAGATATCCAAAAGAACCAATGAGACACCTGCCCCAGAAGTAAACTCAAGTGTAAAAAATCCTGAATATCCTGAATCCTGTAAAAAATAAGAGAAATGAGCCAAACTCTTAAAAAATTTTCCCATCCCCCAGCTTTTTCATCCAAAGACTGTTAGGATCTTGTTTCTCGTGTTTATTAGGATGTTATCACAAAACTTGGCAGGTCTCTCTAGACTTTTTGCACAAATTTAGTTCACTGCAATCTGGCTTATTTTCTTCTGATGGTACAGAATGGCCTTGTGACTCACTTTGGCTTTGAAAGCAGAAAATGGCCCTGAACAACGCAGTTATTTTATCTTTATACTTATTCTTATCCAATTAACAATAGACATGTATATTATTTTTCCTAATGACCCAATGACCCAACACCTGTGTGCTGCACTGCAGATTTTTCCATCCAATCACCTGCTATTACCCAAAAACCTCTAGAAGAACATGAAGAAGAAAGAAGGAAAAGAGACAACATTATAAATCATCCATCTTGCCTTCTGCTTTCTAAACTATTTTAAACTCTAAACTTTAACTTTTTCACCCAGTGTCTTAAGAAACTCTCTAATCTACACACTCACACGTTTAGCTCTTCTATCTAACTTTAAGAGTTGTTTTCATGTATCACCATGAAAACATGCTCATGAATTTCATGTTATACGGAATTCAGTGTTTTTTTGGATCTTAGAACTAAGTATCAGAAACAAGGGCACACACTCTGTGTCTCAGACTCCAACAACACACAGCACCACTGTTATAAATTGGCATGAAAAAGTAGAAGGGACAATTTAAATAATCATTCATGAAAGCAAATTTTATTAATTCAGCATGCAGTAAAGCAAGCAAAAGGCCAGCTAGCCGGGACGGCTGGGAGGGACGCTGCTCCACTCAGCAGTGTCTCAACCCACAGCGTGCTCCTTGGCTGAGAAGGTTCCTATATAGGTTTTTATATAGTCCCTGCATCTATGTCTTCCCGAATCGTGTCAGCACCTGCGCCATCTGTTGCTAGGGGGTCTTCTTCTGCTTCTCAGTGGTCATGATCGGGCGTTTATCTTATAACAATTAGGCAATCCTCCCTAATAAGGAGATGTTCTAATTTTTGTTTGTGCAGCCGGATGCCATTCTACAACTTCAGCTTCTTGTTTTTGCAGCCAGATATCGTGTGGTTATTGTGGTTTGACATTTCTGTAATGCTAACTCGTAAAACAGCTTTAGCAATCATATTTTATTTTAGCAATTATATTAAATTTGATTAACAAACAATCTATTACAACCACAGTTGGCAAGAACTTCCTCCCATGGAGCTGGGAATATTCTGGATCAACATGCTCAGGCTGCCCAGTTTTGCCTCTTTGTAGATGGGCGCAAGTGTCAGAAGAGACTGAGAACCCGGAGGCCCCACAGTGTCTGAGTCCCCTTGGTTCCCTGAGATCACAAAGGGTCCCTTTGGGTCCATGAGGCCCCACAGTGCCACAGGGATCCCTGGACACCACAAGACCCTTAGGTATCCCAACAGATCCTTGGCTCCAACTGGCCTCACTGTGCCACAAGGGCCTCTGGACTCCCCTATGAAACCCCATAGTATCACAATGTTATGAACAGGCTTGAACTTTTTTTCAGATGGAAACAAAAGTCAAACCCTTTATTAACCAAAAAAGAAAAATACCAACAGAGGCAGGAGCCCAGGATAAGCCCAAGCTCTGCTACAGCAATACTGAATGCTCTCGTTTGGACATCCAGCTCCACAGGAGGACCCCAAGTGAAGTCCCACTGCCACCTTTATGGAGCCCCTTATGTCCAGGATTGGTCTGTTTACAATCCACTCTCTGACTGGCCCATTTCCAGGTCTCTCGTTGGTTCTTAATGGTTCTGGGGTGCACTCCAGACCAATCATTCCTCCAGGGCGTTGAGTGATTGGTCACCTATTCCACCAATGGTTGTCTATGATACAGATGTCACTCCTAGGAGGTCATGTTCTCGAGTTTTCTCTTGGTTTGCTGAATCCTCCATATTGCTGCACAATACCTCGCCAGCCATGAGCCACCCCCAGCTCCACCTGACTGCACCCACACTGACCACCGCACCTCACCCATTACCCCTATAAAACCAGGAGAACCCTAACTCCCTAACAACAAATACTAACCATTAACTAGAAACATGTTCTATTAAATAACCATTAACTTATAACCCAATGTTAACAATTAATCAACTTAATCAACTATTTTTTATAGTTTACTTATTTTTTATGTTTACTTATAACAACAACATCCCCTTGTTTCCACAAGCGACAGTGTCACAATGGCTCCGGAGCATCCTTAGGCACCGGAGTGTCATAGCAGCCCCTCAGTTCCATGAACTCCACTGTGTCACAATGTCTCCTTGGTTCCATTTAGTCCTGCAGTGTCAGTGTGACTCCTGGGAACCATGATGACCTGAGGTATCACAATGGATGGTTCCATGAAGCCCCACAGTTTCACAATCTCCACTTGGTTCTGTGACAGCCCACGACCCCAGCAAGGGCCTTTGGATTCTACAAGACCCTGGAGTGTCACTAAAGGACATGGAATGATTCACAGGAACACATCTTAGTGGTATGACAGGAAAAGAAGTAACTTTATTTTCTGACTCCAGTATTTATAGATTATTGACTATGACCAGGGATTGGATGACTAAGTTACCATCTTCCCAATCACACTGGTCATGCAAAGCGTCCATCAAAAGATGTTTCTTAGAAGGAATATGTAAAAAACTTATATTTATAGTTACTTTCCTGGGAAAGTAAGTAAAACTATGAAAACAAGATCAGAAGGTTTTCAGGACGACACTGGAGTGTCACAGGGCCCTTGTAGTCCCACTCCCCACAGTGGGACAATGTCCCCAGAAGGTACTGCTGTGTCACAGAGGAGCAGCAATGGAATGAGCACAGTACAAGAGGAGGTTTGGCAGCATTCCCCTGTCTGTGACACCACAGCAGTGGCAATGACAATGTTCCCCTCTCTATGACACTACAGCAATGGCAGAAAAAACAATCCCCTCTCTATGACACCACAGCTGTGGCAGTCCCAGTGTTCCCCTGTCTGTGAAACCACTGTGGTTACAGCACCAGTGTACTCCTCTCTGTGACACCTCAGAGGTGGGAGCCAAAACATTCCCCTTTCTATGACACCACAGCAGTGTGAGCCCCAATGTTCCCCTCTGTGACACCACTGCTGTGGCAGCCCTAGTGTACCCGTCTCTGTGACACCACAGCTTTGAAAACGCAAGTGTTCCACTCTCTATGAAACTCCAGCAATGAGAGCCCAACATTCCCTTCTCTGTGACACCACTGCTGTGGCAGCCCCAGTTCCCCCTCTCTGTTACACCACAGTGGTGGTAGTCCCAGCCTTCCCCTCTCTGTGACACCAAAGTTGTGGCAGCCCAAACATTCCCCTCCCTATGACACCACAGGTGTAGCAGCCTCAATGTCCCTCTCTCTATGACACCACAGTGGTGGCAGCCCCAGAGGTTCCCTCTTTGTGACACCCCAGCGGTTGCAGCTACAACATACCCATATCTGAGACACAGCAGCAGTCGCAGCCACAACCTTTCCCTTTCTGTTACACCACAGCAGTTGCAGCCACAACATTCCCCTCTCTGTGACACCACAGTGGTGGCAGCCCTAAGTCCCCCTGTCTGTGACACCACAGTGGTGGCAGCCCTAAGTCCCCCTGTCTGTGACACCACAACACTGGCATCTCAAATGTCTCCTGTCTGTGACACTGTGGCCCAACGCTTCCCATCTGTTACACCACAATAATGGTAGCCCCAACATTTCCTGCTCTATGACACCACAGCAGTTGCAGCCCCAATGTTCCCTTCTCTGTGACACCATAGTGGTGGTAGTCCCAACATTCCCTTCTTGGTGACACCAGATCTATGGAAATCCAGCATTCCCCTATCTGACACCAAATGGGTGGCAGATACCCCTATCTTCCCCTCTTTGTGACACCACAGTGGTGGCAGCCTCAACGTTCCCGTCTCTATGACATCACAGCAGTGCCAGATCAAAGGTATCCATCTCTATGACAAAATAGGGGTGACAGCCCCAATGGTCTTGTGTCTGTGACAACACAACAGTGGAAATCACAACATTCCCCTCTCCATGACACCAGAGCAGTGACAGCCCCAGCATTCTCCTCTTTATGACACCTGGGCTGTGGCAGCCTCAAGGTTCCCCTGTATGTGAAACCACCTCAGTTGAAGCCCTAATGTTCCCTGTCAGTGACACTTCAGTGGTGGCAGTCCCAATGTTCCCCTGTTGGTGACACCACAGTAGTGGAAGCCCTAACGTTCCCCTGTCTGTGACACAGCAGCTGTGCAGGTCCAACTATAGTGAAATCAGAAAGTACCTTGGACTTGATTAGCATAAGAGATCTGATAGCCAGGATGCCTTGGCAGGAACAGAGCTTTGAAGATTGCAAGAAGACTAAATCAGGTCTAGAACAGGGATGAGATTGAATCAATGTTGAAATATGCATATGTTTATGTTTGTATAATATTTAACCCAATCATTGTAGCCTTCCTAGAACAGTATATAAGCTTATGTAGCCCACAGTAAAATCAGATTTTGATCACCGAGTCAGTTGTCCCTGTCTCTCTTCACCACCGATCCCAACGTTCCCCTATCTGTAACACCACAGTGGTTACCGCCCGAGTATTCCCTTGTCTGTGACACCATAGCAGTCACAGCCCCAAAGTTCCCCTCTCAATGACACCACAGCAGTGGCAGCCCAAATTTCCTCCTCTCTGTGACACCACAGAGACTAACATCTACCATCACCCAACAAGACATATTATGGATGGTTTTATTTTTTTTATATACATGGGAAAGACTTTTATGGATGATACAATATACCATATGGTATGGATGATATGGATGGTGCTACTCCTCCCATAAACTGTTTTTTGGCTTCTATGAAGCCCCTCTTTTTTTAGTATGTACCTCCCCATATCTTCCCCTCTTCTTTGTTCCTAAGGCAGGACAAAGAGTGAAAAATGCCAAGATGGCTCAGAGCTGCTTCTGACTCTCCATCACCCATGTGCTTCTCTGCCATCCCATCCCCTTTTTCCTGAAGGCAAGCAAGGGATGAGAACATGCAAAGTGATGCAGGTCTGCTAACATCTGCTCGCCATCTTGTGTCCTCCTTTACCCCCTCTTTCCATATTCCCTGTTTCCTGTCTGGGAAAATGAAAATATGCTGTTCTGGACCCCTCCAACCCTCCCCTTCCCAAGATGGTGCTGGCCATGCTGTCTGGGATCCTTCTTTCCCAGCCCCTAAGCCTCCCCCTCTCTCCAGTAACTCATCTTCTGGTTCCACCCCTTTCTCCGGATGCTCCATCTCTGGGGGCTGTGCCTTTTCTATCCTGGATAGCACCCCCTCTGTGAAAGTCAAAATTGTATCCCTTGTTCCAAAAGCCAGTGGTTCATCAGGACCATCTGGAGTGGCAACGCTCACAGCATCAGTGCCGGAGCTGAGGCTGAACACTAAGAACTCTGCATCTCATAAGAGGAGATCAAAGAACTACTCCCATCCTAAGAAGAAAATCAAGAACTGGAAGAGACTGAACTAAAAAACCTTTATGTTTTTATTAACTACCACTGCTGCTTAATTTGCTTGACTGCTGTCTGAGTTTTAGGTGTTTGTTTGCTTAATGTGTTTCCTTGCTGGGTGCTAGTGATTTTGGAGTCCCACAAAGCAAGATGGGTGCTTTATGGGAGGGTTGGGTTTTCTATTCTGTAAGTTTTAGAAACATTCTAAACTTCTAATCAAAATTTAATTTTAAAAAGGGGCAGTTGTGAGGTGCTCCCACCCATGGAGGCAAAGATTTAGTTTCAGATAAGCATTGTTAAAGTGAGAGGTGTGGTTTTAAAGCCTGTGTAAATTCCATCCCTCTGCCTTGAGGGATGGGCCCTGAGAACACTGGAAGAGTTGCCCCACTCCGGACCCTTGTGGGGTGGCATCCCAGGGTGTTCTGATTGGTTCTTTGCCCCTGGGGTTTCTTCCTTGCTATGTTACTATTAGTCCCTGTAGTGGTTTGGATTTGCTAATTTCATTTCCTGGCCAATGCACCAAATAAATATCGTGGTTTTAAAGCAGTAAAGCAGTAACTAAATTAATTACTAGAAAACTTACTTATTTCTTGCTGTGAGATATAGATTAGAACAAGAACAAAACAGGCTTAAAACTTAAAAGGAATAAAGAAAGTTTATTAACAAAACTACATGAATAAGAACACCAGAATAAACTTCCAGAAAACCCCTTTATCCCCCACTACTTAACCATTCCCTCATTCACATGACAACATAGAGACAAAAAAAAACCAAACTTTGGAACTTTGGTGTTTAAAACAGTCCCAATTCTTGCTAGAGTCTTTTCATCAGTCTTTGTAGAGAAACAGAAGTCTTCTTCTGCTAATCTATGGAGTTTCTCACAAGAAAACTATTTCTGCTATAGTTTTCTATTTCTCTGATGCCAGCTGCCCGGAAATCTGTCATCTGTTCACTCCTCCCATTTCACATCACTCTGAGGTGTGTATGGGTCAATGAGTCTAGGGATGTCATTTTTAAGGATGAGTTATTCAAAGGCAAAAGTTTTCTTCATCTGTCTCTGTGAGATTCCCTGGAAACAGAAGTTTTCTCTTTGCCTCAAACGGCCCCAAATCTTCAACTATTACTTCTTCCCCTCTGTTCCAGCACCTCACTGTTATCACAATTACTCCACCTTTTGCTCAAAATCCAAACTTTGAACACTCTATTCCTCCCAATATACTCTCTGTCATGAATTAAAGGAGTTTTTCCAGAACATTATTGTCCATCTCCATGGCTTTAACAGAAAAATATTTCATTAAATATTGCTTAATTAAAGCAT
>NW_005087789.1:84292-94478 GCF_000331425.1 Pseudopodoces humilis | reverse complement strand
AAAAACTGCAGCCGAGCCAGGGACCGGCCTGGCCCGGCCAGAGCCCGGGGCAAGCCCCGCAGGCCCCATCTCCCGGCCGGGAGCCGCGGCAGGCCCAGCCCAGCCCCTGCCCGGGCCGCATGGGCTGGGCCGGGGACGGGAAGCCAGCTGGAGCTCAGTTACCTTTCACAGCCAGGAAACCAAGAGACAAAGAAATTCCCAGCCTTAGGGCTTAAGGTGGTGTTCACAGGTTGATCTCACTTTTCAATGGTTAAAACTGCTGTCAATTCTTGGAAATGGCCAGCTGTTGGCTAGGAGACAAACTCCCATCAGCCTCCAGCAGTTTTAACTTCCTTAGGTGTTTTTTCTTTGTTTTCTTAAATGCCAGTCTATCACACTAGGTCATAGTGGGACTCCTAGACTTGATCCGCAGCTCAGTGGGTTTGAGAATTCCTACAGTGCAACTCCCTCCCGAGTCCCCTGGGAGATGGATGTATGCTATATTCCCACAGATCCAAAACAGGTGTTCAGGAGCTTACCAGAAATCATCATTGGGACATTCCCAATATTTGGATATCTCTCTGACTCGCCAAAAGGGGTTTATCCCTTTCTCAGCACATTTGTATAGCTTATATCCTTCATGGTAAATACATCCTTTTCCCCCTTTTCCCATGGACCAGTGTTGATTTGGTCCTCAAGGAACCAAATGACTATTTACCTCCTTTACTATCAAGTACCTTTTGCAAGCTATTTTTCCCACTTGGGTTTTATACCTCTTCCCTGTTCTTTTAATACAGTCTTCACCAATCACTTCCTATTTCAAATCCCACTGCTCTTTTCTCCTCTCCCCTATAGCTTGGGGTTTTTGTTCCATTAATTTCCATCTCTAAATTTCAGATGGTCACAAACTGTTTCCTTCCCATGGCCAAATCTCAGACATTTGGGTATTCCCACAAACCAAACAGTTTGTAAGATTCAGTTCTTTACTAATCTTTTCTATTAAGTCTGTGAACAGATTGTTTCCTAGAGGTTCATCTAAGCCTCCCTTTTTCCCTATTAGTGGCTTTTCCTTTACCATGTCATCCAATCCCTCATGTTCAAAACAGAACCAAGCTGCTTCTACAGGGCATTCCCCAAGCAGGTGCTGCCTAAATGAGGCTGTATTTCTTGTAACCCAATATGTTTTCCCATTCTCTTGGCAGGTGCCCAATTGGGAATGATCAAAACAAGTGGGGTTAATGTTTGTATGGACCCTCATTAGGGACCCGAGGTTCTCTCCATCATAAAGAGGCTGGTAGCACTTCGTACATCCAGCTCCTGTACCCTCTACGATGTTGTTCATGAGTAGGATTAGCGTTAGTCCTCCCAAGAGTCTGGTATGAGCCATTCCTGGTGTGGCAGGCTTCATGGCTCACCTGCTTTTTGGCTTCACCCGGTCTTACCTCCCAGGTCTGGGAATTTCCCTGGAAAAGATGGTAGAGCCTTCTCTTTGTTCCCACTTTTTATTCTTTAATAGTCCTTAGGGAATGCTCTGCAAGAGATGTCGGTCCTAAATCCCTTTCCCTTAACTTCCAATCTCATAATTTGGTTCCAAAGCAGTTGACAATAACCATTGATATAACTGGTCCTACAATGACTATTAACAGTAACCATCGATCTAACAGTTCTTATGGCAGTTGACAATAACCATTGATATAGCAGTTCTGCAGTATATGGTATTTTTCAACTAGTCTTCAACTGTTTCCTAAAGGTCACTGAGATCTGAAGGATTTTGGATTGCAACCCACTCGGAAGAATTGGTGGGTGTTGCTGCTGGATCAAATTTATCATTGGGAGGTGATATGGGTCCTTTAATCCTGGTGATATGAGTCCAGCCCTTTTCCTGGGTCTGTACTGTGGTGTGGGTGGTAAGCAACACCTGGAAGGGACCTTTGAATTTTGGAGTTAGTGGGGTGCCATACCACAACTTAACCAATACCCAGTCCCCAGGGTTAATCTGATGGGCACTGGTATCAATGGGAGAGGTTTGGGGAAGGTATCCTTTTTCCCGAGATTTTCTAATGTCCTTCCAATAATTCCTAAGTATTTACGTGCTACTGTCTCTCCTTCTGAATAATCTACACTATATGGTGTTATCAGGAAAGGGAGCCCCAACATCATCTCATATGGGGAGACCCCAAGGTCTCATCAAGGCCTCGTCCTAGTTCTTAAGAGGGCAAGGGGTAGACACTTGAGCCAGTTCATTTGGGTTTCATTAATTTGGTCAACACATTCTTTAGGGTTTTGTTCATCCTCTCCACCCTCCCTGAGCTCTGGGGGTGCCATGGAGTATGTAATCTCCACCTCATTCCTAGAGCTCTGATTGTTGATTGTAACATTTGGGCAATGAAATGTGGCCTTCTGTCTGAATCAAGGTTATTAACTAGCCCATATCTGGGAATGATGTGCTCTAATATTATTTTGGCAACCACTTCTGCTGTTTCCTTCTTAGTTGGGAAGGCCTCTACCCAGTGAGTAAGATGATCAACTATTACTAATAGGTGCTTGTAACCTCGTATAGGAGGCATCTCTGTGAAATCTATTTGTGCATTTTGGAAAGGTCTAAGGGTTAGTTGTCTCCCTTCAGGCTCAGTTTTCCCTATTACCTTCTGGTTCACCTTTTGAACCACTGTCCAACCAATGGGACAAGAGGTGGTGTTCCCTTACCCAGTCATGTTAAACCTGTAGCGTAAGACCCTATAAAAGCTGAAAAGTTTGGAGAATAAAGGCCCCTTTTCCTAGCAACTTGTGGTGCTGTGAACCCACACTTCTACATCGTGTCCAACAGCAACATCTTGGTATAGCAACTTGGTATAGCAGCATTGACACCACAGCTGGAGAAGGTAAAAGCCATCCTCCATCCCCCCACCCACCCACCCGGGAAAAACTGAATTTTCAGTCGAGACTGTGGGGTTTTGCCTGCCGTTTTTGCTGGAGACCCTTTCCCTGTGACCTGATGGCATGAAAATTACCATCTTGAATTGAGTAGCTGGTGCTGGAATTATGGCTTGATATTTTGCACAGGCATGACTTGAACATTCCTGAGGCAGATATTAATGCCTTGTATTTATGGTGAAGAGAGCAGGGGTTTTTTCAACCGCTGCTGACGCCCTGCTGAAGGCACACTGGCGTTGCCTTGGTGAAGCCTTGGGTCAGCTGGTGTTGTTGGGCGGTGGGGAAGAAGCCAAACTTCTCCTTCTATGGAGAAAATTCATGGATGTGATAGAAGCAGCTAGCTCCAGAGCGTCTTCGTGAGCCGTCTCAGACACAGGCTCCGATCCAGGAGACTGGTCGGACCCAGAAGACGTTTCCCTGGATCAGGACACACGGGAAACCACAGCTGGAGTGGTCCCGGGCAGTTCGGATGGCAGCCTCTCCCCTGACATACCCTTTAGTGATTACAGCAGAGGGTCGGGCGCTCTGTTTGATGAGTCTCCCGTGGCGACTGACAAAGGGGCGGGGGGCGGAGAGGATTTGGACCGCGTTCCCTCTCCGCCCGCTCGGCAGGAGTCGCCCCGGCCGGGGCTCGGGAAGCCGCGGGAGGAGAGGGAAGACGGCATTCCAGTGGCGCTTCCCGCGGGGTGGGGGTGGTGGGGGGTGCGGCTCAAGGCGCCCCTCCGCTGGCCGTGCCGACGGACCTATTCAAAGCCATCCCTGCGCCGTGCCAAAACCGTGGCGTGTGCGCGCTGGTCCTTTTTCCGCACTCGGATGCCGCGGTCGGTGCGGGCGGGGTCCCGCAGGGACCGACCCCTCTGCGCATGTGCCGGCCCGGCCGGCCCCGGGGCCGCCCATCGACTTCCCAGACGCGGCGGCCCCGCCCACGCCGCGGGAGGGGGGGGCCGACCCCGTTGGCGGCGCAGGCGCCGATTCCCGCGGCTGTGGGTCCGCGGAGGCTGAGGGGAATGGCCGCACTCACGGCAGAAGCGCGGCTGGCCCCGGGCCGGCCACAGACGCTGCGCCGACTCACACGGCTCCAGAACCCCGCGAGCCCCCCCCGCCGTGGCGGGGAGCGGACAGTGCTGTCGCCGCGGGGCAAACGAGCGGAACGAGCTCCGGGGGGAGCTACACTGGCCACCACAGCCGGCGCAGGCCCGAGGCAGGCGGTGAGAGGTGGCACCGCCCAGGAGGAGGAGGCAGCCCGGCCGGGGCTGTCCCGGCGGTGGGAGCGGTGCCAGGAGGGAGCAGAGGCGGCCCTCAGGCTCTCTTTCCTCGGCAGGACAGTCCTGTCTGTCGGCTGAGCCTCGGAGCCGGCAGGAAACGCCGCCTTGGCTGCTGCAGCTGCTGGGGCAGGGGAAAACCGGTCTCCTTTGTTTACCATAGGGGATTGTGGTGACTCTGGCTCGGCAGGGCGAGTGTCTGCTCGGAGTGCAGGACATAGAGACAGCCCTCACTCGAGTACACACTGGACTCTGCTGCCTTGCCAGGTTACCGTACGGCCTGGAAATCTGAGGAAATTTTGGGACAAAGTAAAGGAAAAGGCGATGGAGATGGGGGACTGGGACCTAATGGAAAGATTTAGAGGCATTGGACACAACTTCTTTGATTTTTCAGATTCTGCCAGGAATAGACAATATAGTGCAGGAGAGACAAGCTCCAGCCAGGGGACTGTCTCTGCCCCTGTGACATCTAACGGGCAGGATCACAGAGATGCTGTGACCTCACAGGGGGGTCTTCAGGCTTTTCCTGTAATAAAAGGAAATCCTAGAACAGGCCTGACCACAAAAACAGTGATGGGTATCAGAGACAAGGTTGCACAGCATGGACTGGGATCTCAGGAGCTAATGCACATGATTCACGTTCTTAATTCTGAGCTACTGGTACTATATGATATTAGGTACGTTGCTCAGGTGTTGTTTCAGCCTATTCAATTTGAGATTTTTGAGGACAATTGGAGTCAGATACCCATAAAAGCGGCTGGGCAAAATAGTCAATTGCCTCAAGAGGACTCTAGATTTGGGGTTGGGCCTGACCTTTTGACAGGGATTGGAAATTTTTCTAACCCTGATTCTCAGGTCACATTCCACCTGCTGATGTTGGAGCAGTGCCAGAGGACTGGTTTTGCAGCTCTGATGAAAACAGTAGAGCTGTCTGCTCCAAAGCAAAAGTTTGCTACTATTGTCCAGGGACCTAAGGAGCCATACATGCAGTTTATTGAAATACTCTCTGCGTCCTTAGAGAAGCAAGTAGACGAACCAGAACTGAGACGTCTACTGCTCACAGAGTTGGCAAGAAGCAATGCCAATGATGACTGTAAGAGGATAATACAGGCCCTCCCAGGTGATCCATCTGTGGCACAGATGGCTCAGGCTTGTGCAGACATGGGCACCCCAGATTGCCAGATGTCTGCCTTGGCTACTGCCTTACCAGGGTCCTCAAAGGGACAAAAAGGTAAGCAGCAGAAGCAGGAAACAGCACAAGCCACCGAGAAGCAAGGGAAACAGAAGCAGAAAGGGAAAGCTCCCTTGTTTCTGTGTGCACAGTATAGGTGGCCAAATCACTTTGCAGAGGCTTGTACAGTGAAATTTGAGACTAAAGGCCAGCCTCTGCCAGATCAGGGAAATACAAAGCTGAGCTCGAAGGGGAAACACGCTCAGACATAAGCATTTCCCCAGGTCCTGAAGCTGATGCGGACCTGCTCAGCCATCTTGTGGCTAACACCTCTGGCTTAGCTGGACTTGATATCTGCACAGCAGCAACAGTAGTCCTGAATTCTTGCAAAGTGCACAGAGTTCCTTTGGATGCCTATGGACCCCTGGGGGAGGGTAAAAGTGCTCTCCTGATGGGGTGGTTGAGTGCCACCCTCCAGGGTATCATTGTGCATCTGGGACTTATCAATGCTGATTATTCAGGACAAATTTCTGCTATGGTTTCCATGCCCACCCCTCCCCTCACTGTTCCTGAGAAAACATGCATTGCTCAACTTGTGCCTTTCAACTCCTCAGTTTCTAGGGCTGCGAGCTGGCGACAAGGGGACGGTTACTTTGGATCGACTGGACCACCTCAGGTGTACTGGACTGCAACCCTGACTGATGAAAGGCCTGAGATGTGGTGTACCCTGTGCCTCCCTGGTGCTACCCCACCAGAAATCCACCTGCAAGGCCTGATCGACACAGGTGCCAACATCACCATCCTGGCCTCCTCTGTGGCCGCTGGATCCTGTGGAGCCGCCTGTCGCAGGGTTGGGTGGAACAGCCACATGCTTCATCAGCCAGCAGCTGGTGCAGATCATGAACTCAGAAGGACAATCTGCAATAGTTCAGGTTTATGTTACCACAGCTATTGCTAACCGTTTCTGGGGGCGGGATGTACTGGTGGTTTGGGGGGTTCAGATCAGGACGGCTTTTTAGTGGGGACCTATTGGAAAACCACTCAGACTATTCACCGAGTCTTCATAGAAGTATAGTGAACGTCGTTTATTTCTATCTTTAGCACACTTTTATAGGGTCCGACAGGGTCTGTGGGCTTAGCAAGCTACTGCTGGTTATATTGTTTTACATTCTTTCCTCAGTACGCAATGCCATTGTTTTTCTTTATTCTCGCTGTTCCGGGAGAGCTTCAAGGACATTGTCTGTTGCTGTTGGACACGAAATGAGTCACACAGACGCACTTTGAGGTGTGGTGAAGGAAAGGCGACTATTTTTTCTCTCAGTATTTATAAGTTTCTGACCATGGCCAGGGATTGGATAGTCAGGTTAACACTTTCTCAACTGCACTGTCTGTGAGAGATGTCTATCAAAAGACGTGTATCAGAAAGAATGTATACACATCTATGTTTACAGTCACTGTCCTGGGAAAGTTTTTAGAAACTATGTCAACAAGATCGAAAAACTGAGTTTTCAGAGCGACAGCTGTCCTTAGAATTGTCGCCTGGATTGAGAGCTGGGTTGTGCAGACAGGCTTTGACTAAAATATCATGCCCTTGCTTTGTTAAAATGTTTTCCTACAGAAAGGTCTTTCTGCCCATTCTCATTTGATTTCTCTTCAACTTTGCCGTGGCCCCAGACTGTGTCAATGAGGGGCTGCGCTCTTGGTGGCTTTAAATGAACTAAAGGATCTCCCGGCAAAGTTTTCTCCAGAGATCCCCCTTTTGTTCCCTTTTCTGGAGCTGCAGCAGCAGTGTCTGTGTGCAGAGCTGGGGGCAGATCAGTGCTGGCACAGCAGCTGTACCCAGGAGCAGCAGCACTTGGTGTTGCCAGTGCTGCTCCCGTGCCACTGCCCCGCTGCCCTCCTGGCCCTGGTGTTGCTGCAGGGCCTGAGTGCTCTCGGGGCCGGGCACAGCCCTGGGGGTGGCAGTGCTGGGGCTGCAGCAGGGACAAGCCATGGGCACTGCTGGGGCAGCGCTGACACCTCAGGGCAGGGCCTGGGGGCTTCAGGCTCCTTGCCCAGGCTCTCTCAAGAACATGGCCAAGCCAAAGCTCAGCACAGAAAACCCCCGTGAGCAGCCCCAGGGTGGCCGTGGGCAGGCTGGGGGCAAACAGCATAGCTGGGGCTCTGCAAAGTCAGCCAGAAAGTTTGTTCCCATGAGCTGTGAGTTTCCTGTCCCACTGCAGACGTTGTTGCTCAGAGCCAGGGCTTCCTGGCAGCCACCTCCAGACAGCCCTGAGCATTTCCTTTGCTCCACATTTGCTTTCTTTCCTCTCTCCTGCTCCAGATTTCTTCCTCTTGCACATCCCTGTCCCCTGCCCTGCAAACAGCCCATCTCTGTTTGCCCTTTCCTCTCTGGCCCCATTTCCCATTTCAGTTCCTGAGCTGGCACCACGGGAATGTCCCTTGGGGAGCAGGATCATCCTACAAGTTCTTCAGGAATTGTCTGCAGTGTCCTGCACGGCCTCGTGCTGCTCCCTTGCCAGGGGCACCACAGGCCAGGGGGGCACATCTGGGCTGCTGTGTCTGGCTGTGGGGCTCCTTGTTCTGGGAAATGAGGAGGGGCTGGAGAGGCTCTGCAGGACTGACAGGATGGGCTTTGGGGCCTGTGAGGAGAAGCTAAGGGACCTGGGGTGCTGGACCTTCTGAAGAGGAGGTCCAGGGCTCATTGTGCACCTGCTCCAAGGGTGGTTTCAGAGAATCACAGAATCAGCAAAGCTGTAAAAGACCTTGGAGATCATCAGGTCCAGCCTGTGCCCTGACACCACCTTGTCTTCCCTGAGCCTCCTCTTCTCCAGGATAAATATCCCCAGCTCCCTCAGCTGCTCCTCACAGGACTTGTGCTCCAGACCCTTCACCAGCCTTGTTGCCCTTCTCTGGACATGCTCCAGCCCCTCCATGTCCTACATAAATTGGAGGCCCAGGACTGGACACAGCATTTGAGGTGTGGCCTCACCAGTGCCAAGCACAGGGGAAGAATCCCTGCCCTGCTCCTGCTGGCCACAACATTCCTGATCCAGGCCAAGAGCCATTGGCCTCCTTGGCTACCTGGGCACACTGTTGGCTCATGCCCAGCCTGCTGTCCATCAGTGCCCCAGGTCCCTTTCTGCCTGGCTGCTGTCCAGCCACTCTGTCCCCAGCCTGTAGCACTGCAGGGGTCATTGGGCCCAATGTGCAGGACCTGGAACTTGGACTTGTTAAACCTCACCTTGTTGGGTTTGGGCCCTGGATCCAGCCATTCCAGGTCCCTCTGCAGAGCCCTCCTCCCCTCCAGCAGATCCACACTCACACCCAGCTTGGTGTCACCTGCAAATTTGCTGATGTTGGACTCAGTTCCTGTCACTGTTGGACATGAAATGATTCACATAGACACAGCTCGAAGTGTGATGAGGGAAGAAGAAAGTTTGTTCTGTTCTTTCAGTATTTATAGGGTTTCAACAATGACCAGGGATTGGATTGTCAGGTTTCCACCTCCCCAACCACACTAGCTGTGAGAGATGTCTATCAAAAGGCATATCTTTAATGGAATGTATAAACATCTATGTTTATAGTTACTTCCCTGGGAAAGTGGCTAGAAATTATGAAAACAGTCTGATTCTCAGTGCAACAAATCCCCTCATCCAGATCATCAATGCAGATCCTGAAATCCATGCTGTCTGGGTCCGATCCCTCGGCCATCCTGGAGGTGCCCTGTGATGGCACTCAAGGTCATCTGTTCCATGACCTTGCTGGGCACCAAGGTCAAACTGACAGGCCTGGAGTTGCCCAGATCCTCCTTCCAGCCCTTCTTGGGGATGGGGTCACTCTGGTACCTCCAGTCTTCTGGGGCTTCCCCGGTGAGCCAAGACTGATGGTAAATGAAGGATGGCAGCTTGGGGAGCTCATGCACTAGTTTCCTCATGCCCCTAGCATGGATCCCATCTGGTCCCAGAGACACCTGTGAGCATCTGAGTGGCTCAGCAGGTCCCCAGCTGCTTCCTCCTGGATTACAGCAGGGCTGTTCTGCTCCCTGTGCCATCTGCCAGCTCAGGAGAACACTTGTCTTGGGCAAAGAAGATACTAAGTATCTCAGCCTTTTTCTCTGTGTCCAATAAGGAATGGAAGGTGTCCTCGCTCCTTTTGCTATTAATGTATTTTAAAAAGCATTGTTATTTTCCTTAACAGAAGTGGCCAGGTTAAGTTCTATTTGAGCTTTCATCACTCTAATTTCCTTTCTGCATGACTGTCCTGGTTTAGGGCAAATTTGGGAGAAAACCTCCAAAGGGCCCCCCTTGCCGGGAAGCAAACCCACGTGGCCCCTTTCTCCCACACCACAACTGGTTCTGGAAGGGATTTCTCTAAGAGGAGTGGAAGAAACCTATTTATTTAACTGGCAAAGCACTACTCAGCACAAGAATGAACAAGATCAAATTACAAAACCTCTCGCCGCTCTGAAGAGATGACAAATTCAGAAGGTCTCTTTCCTGTGGGTGTTCGCTCTGTTATCAGTCCCTCTGGCGCTGGAAAATGCCGCTGCCCAGGCTGGGCTCCTGGTAGTCCACGGGTGCAAGATCCCAGTGCTCCCCCGAGTCCCCAGTCCAGAGCAGGTTTGATCTGTTCCAAGGAAAAGGGAAAGAAAACAGTCCAGGAAGACCTCTCTGCTTCAGCTAGTTGGAAAGCCAAGGCAATCTCTCTCTCTTGTTGTCTGTCTGTGCTGTAGTCAAAACCCCGTCCCGGGATGCAGGGGGAGCAAGTACAGTCTCTGATAACAGAATCAGTGCTTCTTTTCCACTCACTTTTACTCTTAGATGAAATTTTAAGGATA
>NW_005087789.1:60521-84282 GCF_000331425.1 Pseudopodoces humilis | reverse complement strand
ACGTGGCCCCTTTCTCCCACACCACAACTGGTTCTGGAAGGGATTTCTCTAAGAGGAGTGGAAGAAACCTATTTATTTAACTGGCAAAGCACTACTCAGCACAAGAATGAACAAGATCAAATTACAAAACCTCTCGCCGCTCTGAAGAGATGACAAATTCAGAAGGTCTCTTTCCTGTGGGTGTTCGCTCTGTTATCAGTCCCTCTGGTGCTGGAAAATGCCGCTGCCCAGGCTGGGCTCCTGGTAGTCCACGGGTGCAAGATCCCAGTGCTCCCCCGAGTCCCCAGTCCAGAGCAGGTTTGATCTGTTCCAAGGAAAAGGGAAAGAAAACAGTCCAGGAAGACCTCTCTGCTTCAGCTAGTTGGAAAGCCAAGGCAATCTCTCTCTCTTGTTGTCTGTCTGTGCTGTAGTCAAAACCCCGTCCCGGGATGCAGGGGGAGCAAGTACAGTCTCTGATAACAGAATCAGTGCTTCTTTTCCACTCACTTTTACTCTTAGATGAAATTTTAAGGATACAAAACCTATTTCTGGGCTAGGTGGATGAATGGGGATACAGTTTGACACCACAATCACCCCAGGACAATGACTATCCTTATACATTTCCTGAGTTGCCTGGCCCTCCACCAAAGTGTGATGCAACCTTTTTCCCCCCCACCCCTCCCTGAGTTCCTTCAAAAGCTCCTTGCCCATCCAGGCCAGCTCTGTTCCTTGCTGGCTCATCTTCTGGCATGCAGGGACAGGCTACTCATGCAACTTCAAGATTTGTTTCTTGAAGTGTGTCCATCCTTCCTGGACCCTTTAGTTTTTAAGGGCTGTTTCCCTTAAAAAAAATCAGTACCTGATTCAGTACTCCTCAAATCTGCACCCTGAACAGGCCAAAGTCTGCTCTCTGTAACTCCAGTGTAGAAGTTTTGTTGCTGCCCCTCCTTTTTTCACAGAATTTTGAAAACTCGATTATTTCATGGTTTCTGCGCTCCAGACAGTCTCCAACCATCACATCCCCCACCAGACCTTCTTTGTTTGCAAACAGCAGGTCTGGCAGGGCCCCACCCCTGCTCAGCTCACTCATCAGCTGTAACAAGAAGCCACCCTCCAAACACTCCAAGAACCTCCTGAACTGACTCTTCTCCACCATGCTGAGTTCCCAGCAGACATCTGGCAAGCTAAAGTCTCCTACAGGAACAAGAACAAGAACTGTCAATCACAAAACATTCTCCAGCCGCTTATAGACTAATTCACCTGTTCATCCTGGCTGGGTGGTCTAAAACAAACCCCCACCAGGATGTCTGTTGCAGTGTGTTTCTTGTTAATGGTATGTTCTGTTATTACCTAAGTTGATGGTTTGGTCCAAATGAGACCCTCCCACCCCATGTTGTCAATCTACCCTGAGTCTCCTGTCAATCTGTCTTAGGCCCACCACATGCTTGGAATTCCCCTTCGAAAATCCCCTAAACTTCAACATTTGATTAGTCCATGTGACACAACTTTCCCCCACTACCTCTCTCACTGGGTAATGATTTTGTGAACCCTGCCTTTTATCCTCCCCAGGATATCTCTGATTAGCTGATGCTTTGTACCCTCCCTTGGAACCACCTCCCTATTTCAGCTGTTGCACAATCGTATTTTCTGTCTTTTGCCCCCCAGATTCCTCAGAGCAATAAATCCTCTGTTATCCCATGCAAAAGACCTCCCTCTCGTCCTTATCTCCTCAGAGCACAGACTGACAGCTAAAATGCCATAGAGCAAGTGCTCTAGTCACACCTCGGGTCATCCTGCTCCTGGGGTGTGACCCACTTCTGTCACAGGCTTAAATGATAGAGCCAGATAAGCTCTGGCCTGATGCAATAGATGTCAGCCTTGTTGGCTTTCCCCCTGATCCTTACCCACAGGCACTTGACCTTATCACCATTAATCTCAAGTTCTGTAACTCCTTGGAGAGGCTTCCCCAGTACCTTGTTGGGCTGCTTCTAGTGTGACACTGATTTCTGAGTCTGGGTTCAAATGACCAGAGCAGGGCACAAACAAAACCATTGTTTTTCACTGTGCCCAGGAGGCCAAGCTCTGGTTGAGAAGATTGCAAGGAACAGTGTTTAGGTATTATCAACTTTTGGATAATACTCTTTTTTTCATGTGATTAGAAAAATGAGTGAGAACAATTTTCCCTCCCTTGCTGCTCTCAGCTTTTGTGCCCAGGAGACTGTGCTGTTGGCCACCTGTCTTTAGTCATCCTCACAGAGCAACTGGTACCTTGGCTCCATCCAGATACCCTGAAACTCCATTTTAGCTTCAGGAGCTCAATTTACATTCCATTTACATTTTTTATCTTTGCAACACCTTGTGTCCCTGACTGAGCTGAGTTATGGGTGCTTTGGTCTCAAGCTCCATCACAGCTGTGGCCATGCCTGGCCATGGAGCCCACTGACCCTTGCCCATGGACTTTCTCTGTGAAGAACAGCTTTGGAAGCTCAGTGTTCCTCCTCTGTCCTGTAGGATTTAATCAATAATACATTTTGAAAGAACAGCAGTACCCTCCAAATTCCTGAATGAAGTGGTAGAGCTCTGTTGGTGTGAAAAACCCACAGTGGAATTGAATTTCCAATTCTGAACCAGAGACTAGGAGTGCCTGCAGCTGGGCAATGCTCATTCCCTATTTCTCCTCTTTAGAGCAATAGGTTGGACCTGTTTTTTCCTTCCAAAACGCTGCTGCTGAACCTCCCAGACCTGAGGAGAAACAGAGCATCTGAATGTATTGCTCACCCTCGATGGTGATGCAGACATGGACACCTGACTTGGGCTCACCAAGTTTTATTGTCATGAGACCCTTTTTCATTCCTTGCCCCTGGGAACAGGCAAACCAGCACAATGTTCAGCAAGGATCAGCTGACACTTCTTCTGCCCTTTAAGCCTGAAGACACTTCTTCCTTCTTGGCTTATTTCTTCCTTGTTTTATGCAAAAGAAACACCGGAACAGTCAGGATTGTCCAGGTAACAGGACTAGAACTAAGTGTTCCTAAAGATGTTCTGCACCTTCATGAGAGGAGCACTTTTATTAAAGCCCTTCCTTTAGGTCACATAGTTATTCTGAAATATATTCCTTGCTCCTGCTATGGTTAGATGGAACTGATGGCAAGACATAGACTCACTGGAAGAAGGAATAGCAGCCTCTCTCTCTCTCTCTCTTTTCAGTGTATTATCTTATTTCTTATAGTCAGAAATATTGCTTTAAGAACCAGACACAAAACATATATGTAAGTTTCCAGAGTTACCCTGGAGCAAGACATTCATAGTTCAGATTTCAGCCTCAAAAGGAACATGCTAAATATAAACTTGTGTTGATATAAATTTATTAAAAACAGAAGCAGAAAAGAAGATGAGTAATGTGAATGTAGTAAACATGTGACATAAAAATCATAACTGCAACTGAACACTTCATTCTCCAGATGAAATTATTCCCATACTGCAGTGCATCCCAGATTCTTTATACACACAAAATGTTAGACTATTCAAAGTCCAAGATTCCCAGGACTCTTCCCTGAGATTTGATGTAGAACTTGCTGGGTCTTGCAGCTGCTCTGCTTTAGGTGGCTTTTGGCTGCTGTTTCCATCTTTTGTTGGTACCACACAGTCAATGTATCTGCCATGACACAGGAGGATTAGAAACCAAAGCACAGGAGGTGAATGCCCTAAAAGTTATCTCACTCAGCAGCATGAGCATTTCCCCACACAGTGAGCCCTGGAAATGCAGGCAGGGTGGGAGGTCAAACTCAGGAAAAATGTAATGAAGGCTGGATGGAAAAAGTAGGAAGCAACATACAACTTCTTTAATGACTTTTCTGAGGACCTTTCCATTCCAGCTCCATTATTTCTTCAACCACAACCAGAAGTATGAAATAAAGTGATAGAGACAATACATTATAATTAATTCTCCAAAAACTTGTGAATTTATTCCAGACTCCCATTTTGCTCAGTGATCAATATTTCATCCATGCAGAAGTTGTCTGTGTGTCTGTATTGCACCACTCGTCTTCTTATGCACTCTCCTATAACCATGCCTGCAAAAGATTGAACAGCCAAGAGGAAGTGAAAATTAAACATACACAGGAACTGGGTACAGATAAAGCTCCACTTGACTTCATAGATTCTGAACCTTTTCAGATGTCTCATGCCCTCCATAGAATAACAGAGATTAATTGAGGTTGGAAGGGATCTCCAGAGATCATCTGGTCCAGCCCCCTGCTCAAGCAGGGACATTTGGAGCTGGTTGGCCAGAACCTCATCCGGTAGGTTTTGAATATCTCCAGGGATGGAGACTCCACCACATGCCAAAGTAACAATGTCTGTAAGACTTGGGGACCAGTTTGGGGCTCAGTGGCCTTGCTACATCTCTCTCTCCATTTGATATCTTCTTGGAGATGGACCTTGATTGGACAAAAGGCAACAGGCACAAGGTGTGACACAAGAAATTCCCAGTAAATGTGTGGATTTTTTTTTTTTTTTGGTAGCTTTCTACAATAAGGCTTATCAAATAATAGAACAAGCTGAGATACAGGAGGTGCAATACAGCAACATGTGAGGACATACTCCAAAACCACCAAATAAGATCAGGATCAGACGGGACCTCTCTGGAGCTGAGGGGATAGAAGTCAAGGCCATTTCTAGTGAAAGCTCGCTCCCACAGTGCTTTCAGGTTGTGATGGCAATTGTTACAACACTGGACACCATTTCTCACCTTGCCTTTGCTCTCTGTTCATCTGTGCTGTGCAGTAGCTCGCAACCAGGCTCTGAACTGTGTCCATTTCATCCCAAGGATGTGCACAGGCTGCACCAAATCTGACCCTCTTCTCCCACTGCAACCCCCACAGGGTGGTCCTGCGGCCCTGGACTCTCCTGTTCCACCTGTGACACATGTGGGCATGATCTGCAGCTCCAGGCTGTGCAAGATTTGCAGCAAACCCACATCTCCTCTTTGTGTACTGAACAGGGGGACACAACAGAGTTTTCCCTCCTTCTCAATCACCAATCGCCTGCCCTCACCAGGGAGGGACAAGTGGATACTGGGGGGACCCAGGGAAGCAAAATGTTACTCATAAAAAAGCCAGGCTTGTTGTGCTGCAGCCAAGGGCAGCTGGTTCTGATGCCCCCTGTACAGGCACTTTAGTCAGCAGAACAGCAAGGCCCTGTGGTTGGCACACTCCTCACTGTCTCCTCTATCCTTTGGAGAAGGCAGTTCCAGGACTGCTTGTGTCCTGTGGGCTGGTTTGGTCTGGATTAATTTTCTTCCCAGTATCTGGTATGGGGCTGTCTTTGAGATTTGTGCTGAACACAGGGATGATAATGGAGATGCTTTTGTTATTGCTAAGCAGTGGCCACATGGAGCCAAGGCCCTTTTCACTCAGTCACATTGGGGCTGGGGGGTCCATGGGAGGTTGGGAGGGGACACAGCTGGGACAGATGACCCCAGCTGACCCAAGAAATGTCCCAGACTATGACATTATGCTCAGTAGGGAAAATGGGGGACATTTGGAATGATGGTATTTGCCTTCCCAAGTCACCATTCCATGGGATGGGGCCCTGCTCTCCTGGAGGTGCTGAGCACCTGCCAGCCCATGCGAATGGGTGTTTTGCTTTGCCACACTTCGCTTGTGTGCTCGACTTTTGCTCTCCCTACTAAACTGCCTTTACCTCAACCCACGAGTTTTCTTCTCACTTTCACCCTTTCAATTCTCCCCCTGATCCTGCTGGTGGGCGAGTCAGTGAGTGGCCCCAAGTAGGCCCCAAGCAGGCTTGGCTGCTGGAGGGGATTAAACCACAACAGCTCTCAGGACCAACTCCTTGCAAAGTCTGAAGGTGATTTTCAAGCTTTAAGCAGTTACTCCTCAGTAACAGGACAGCACCAGTCCAGGATAATGCTTCCACATGGATTAGAGAGGAAGAGTGATACACACTGCCACAAGGATAAGGGAACGTTTCTTGCCTCACATTTCCACACTCATCAGGAAAGGGTTCATCCCTGGCAGGACTTGAGGAAGGTGCAATGGCATCAGCTAAAGGCCTCTAGCTCAGCTCAGACTGAAAGAAGAACCAGCTGCTGCAGTCACCTGGAGCAAGATGAGTTGCAGATACTTTTCCTGAGAGGCCCAAGAGGCCAAAACAGGAGTCAGAGCTGGGGCTGCAGAGGCAGTGCAAGCTGGCTGCCCCTGCTGCCTAGAGCTGTGAGGGCTCCTGACAAGCACAGGCAGGGCCTTGGGCAGTACATGGCAATGAAAAAGTCATCAAATCACCCATTCCTGAACATGTTCTCAGAACAGCTCTCTGAGGGGTGGAATGTATTTTCCAGACCTGCACTCAAGACTTGCCTTCGTCATCTTCCCTGTGCTTCCTCAATAGCATAGGGATGAGCTGTAGAGCTGTATTTCTAAAATCTCTCTGGGAAAAAGAGAAAAGCAGACAATGAATGGATTTTCCAAGGCTTACTGAGTGTGCTCAGACCTGAGTGTGCCCAAGCCTCTGCCCAAACTGATGTTCTCCTGAAGTGAAACACTACTTCTCCAAGTTGGGAAACACCCAGGAGCCCTGGGCCATCCTGCAAAGGAAGCAAAGCCTGAGGCACTGGGACACTTGGGGGTTCACCAGCAGGAACTCCAACCAGGCCTGAAATCTAGGCAGGCATTCTTGAGGAGAAAGATGCCATGCTGGTGGCAGTGTAGAAGGGATAGGGAACAAGGGAGATGAATTTCCCTGCAGGAGATCCCTCTGGTTTGCCATGCAATGGGAGAGTCTTTAGCTGCAGGGCTCTTCACTGGTCCCATCTGCTGTAGGGATACACCTTCCCCACCACAGCCCAGCAGCTCCTTGACTGTTTCCTGATGCCCAACTGAAACTTCCCCACTGCTATATTTTCATTAAAATGAAATTTCATTAAAATCTGTTCATTGTCCACAGTAATTTCCAGGGTTTGATTCTTCTCAGGATGTGTCACCCAATACACACTGGAAGGGGATCAAAAGAGAGTCCACCAACTATCTGCTCTGAGACCACCCTCACACTCCTCTGCTCTTCACTCTGTTCTCCTTATTAGTTCTGTTCTCGTGGCTCCAAAAGGAAACAGCAAATCAGGGTGTGTGATAGTTTTGTTTTCCAGACATGGGGCTCCTGGCTCAAACTTCTCTGAGGTGAGAGGACTAAAAGCTGCTGAGAGATGAGTTCAGCCTCTCCTTAATTTTCACATGGGAAAGAGAGGCCAGGAGAATGGCCAGACCATGGACTAAAAAGGAGATGGGCTTTCACAGAGAAGGAGCTCCCAGGGAAGAAAGGCCACTTTCCTGCACCAGTTGCCCATGGGGACACTTGGCAGGTTCCACTGTCCTTCCTGAGAGGAAAGACCGGCATCACTGGGACAGTGACCTTGTCTGCCCTGAGGGGACACCTTGAACCAGTAATGACACTGGGCCTTTACACTTCAAAAAGACCAAGAAGTCTCTGATCTCCTTTCCCTGCCAAAGAGCCCAAAGCCCAAAACATAGTGGAGTATGAATGATCAAAGTCCTGAGATGCTTTGTCCAGGGGAAGATACACTGTTCATAGCAAGCTGGAGTTGACAGAAGCCACACCAGGACAGACTGAGCACTCCTGAGCCAGAGGACAGGGACAAGGCCTTGCCGAGGGCCTAAGACCAAGATTCCCTTAAGCTCTTCCTCTGGGGCTCTCCCAATCCTATTGTCTTCTCTCCCTGAAGCGTCCATCGCCCAAGGTTCAAGGGCACATGGGCTCTGGAAAGAATCACAGAATCATGGAACACCCTGACCTGCAAGGGACACATAGGGATCACCTATTCCAGCTCCTGGCTCTACCCAGGACACCCCAATAATCCCATCCTGTGCCTGGGGGTGTTGTCCAAACGCTCCTTGAGCTCTGGCAGCCTTGGGGCCATGACCAAACCCCGGGGAGCCTGTTCAGTGCCTCAGCAGCCTCTGGGGGAAGAACCTTTTCCTGATACCCAGTCCTACCCTGGCACAGCTGCAGCTGTTCCCTTAGGTCTGGTCATGGGAGAGGAGAGAGGAATAAAAAGCTCCTCCTACCCTCACAAACCACCAAATGGGTTAGATTGGAAAGGACCACTTGAGGTCTTCTAGTCCAAACTCCCACTCAAACAAGGTCTCCCAGAGACCATTAGTCAGATTTATGTCTAGTTGCCTTTTGAATTTCTCCAAAGAAGGAGTCTGCACAATCTGTCTCAGAACCGGTCCCACTGCTGAGTCACCCTCACAGTAACGAAGGTCTTGCTTGTATTTAGGTGGAAATTCCTGTGTTTCTGTTTCTGCCCATTGCCTCTCACCCCATTACTCAGCACCACCAAGAAGAACCCAGCTCCATCCTCCTGACACCCATCCTTCAAACACTTCTGTCCATTGATGAGATCCCCTCTTAGCTTTTTCTTCTCCAGACCAAACAGGCCCAGCTCCCTTAGCCTCTCATCACCAGAGAGATGCTCCAGGCCTCTGATCAGCTTTGTAGTTCCTCAGTTGGGCCCATCCCAAGAGCTCCAGGTTTCTCTTGTACTGAGGAACCCAGCATGGGACACAGAGCTCCAGATGTGCCCCAGCAGGGCAGCCCCTCCATTGGAGGTTGGCAAAGCCCTTCCTAAGGCAGCCCAGGCATTGGGTGCCCTGGCCACAAAGAGACATTGCTGATTCTTGGACAGCTCTTTGTGCGGCAGAACCTGCAGGTCCTTCTCCACAGAGTCCCTTTCCAGAAGGTCAGCCCTGAGCCTGGATGGGTGACTGGGCTTATTCCTCACCAGGTTCTTTCAGCTGGTTTGGATGGATGGACTGCAGGAGGGCTGAGGAAAGGGCACAGGCCCTGTGGGTATTCCTCAGAGTTTGGCAAAGAGCTGGGGGGCAGGATGGAGAGCAGGGATCATCTCTCTCCATCTCCCCAGACAGCATCTGCAGGCTGTGGCAGACAGCACTCTGTCAAGAGGAAGGTGAGTGGGCGGGAGGATTTAGACACCTTTACCACATGTCAGGTCATACCTACACACACTATTCAAAGACAAGAAAGCCAAGAGGGGCCTTGCAGAGTTCAGGAGAACCTGCAGAGAACACTTCAGCGTGGAGAAGTTTCCATGCCAAGGATCACAAAAGCTGAGAGGCTCAGAAAAGCTGACTTTACTCACAGGATGGATTGTGGTGGTGCATCCCATGACTAAAGTCAGCTTCTTTGGGCCTCTACCCAGGTTCAGTCCAGGTAAGGACTGTCCCTCCCCATCCCCTTTGAGGAGCTGAGCAGGATGAGCTCACAGGATGGTTGGCCTGTAGAGCAGCTTTTGCCTTCAGAAAGGTGGAAGCCTGCTTGGCCATGCCCCTGCTCACCTTGTTACTTCTGGTCTGCTCTGAGAAGCTGAAACTCATGCTGTGATGACTTCAGCAATTCCTCTAAATCTTCTTCCAAAGTTTCAATTTTTTTTAAGAGCTGCTGGAATTTCCAAATCAACCTGGATAACAGGGCCCTTGAAATTTCCTTCTCTTCCTTTCCTGTGAAGAAAGAATAATGCCATTGAGTCACAAATTATTCCTCCTTGAGGGGGAGACAAGCTATCTGGCACAAGGATACCAAAGGCTGTGGTTTAATGGCCCTGCCAGAGGGTCTCTGTGCTCACAGACACGTCCAGGCTCTGCTCAGGGAAGCTCCTCTTCCTGCTGATCATCAATAGGGAAACAAGGCTGATCTCATGTGCCTCAGCACAGGACCAGCACCAGGGCAGCAGGAGAAGGGCAGTGGGGAAAGGGAGAGAGATGGGGACATCACTTCAAGGGGGAACCTTAGCAAGTATCAGACAATGAGAGAACTGCCAGCACACACCCTCTGCAAAGATGAGGAACAGAAGAGGGACTTTGACCACCTGCACCTGCAGAAGTGGTCACTTCAGCATGGAGGTGTTTCAGTGCCATGGATCACAGAAGCTGTTCCCCATGGGAGGATTGTCCCTCCATGTCCCCTCTGAGGAAATGAGCAGGATGAGCTCACAGAGTGGTTGGCCTGTAGAGCAGCTTCTGCCTTCAGATGGATGAGTGTCTGCTTGGCAATGACCCTGCTCACCTTGGTTCTTCTCCAGCTCTGCTCTGAGAAGCTCAAGCTCATACATTGTGGTCTCTGGCCATTCTTGTACATCTTTTTGCAGAGTTTTAATGCTCTGGGAGAGTACCTGGATTTCTTTCTCCGTCCTAGATAACAGGACCCTTGCAAAGTTCTCCTCCTTCTTTCCTGTGAAGAAAGAAAGATGTCACTAATCTTTGATTTCCTTGAGCAGGAGACCAGCTATGTAAGAGCCGATGGAGAGATGGGGACTTCAGATGGCTTTTCTTTCTAATGCTGTTTATTCCATAGCTTAGGTTACAGCAGGGGGTTGTGGGTCAGCCTACAGCTTCTGGCTGTAGGCAAGCCATGTGTCCTGAAGCCCCCTTGGTTCTGGTTACAATGCATTATATCTCTTTCTTTTTCTCTGCATATTATTACATAACAACCAAGCAGCATCACACACAATACCTTTACATTTACATATATCCTATCAAAACTGCTAAAATTACCATACTATGTTAGTGACTAACTAATCATCTGAGTTAGTAATTACACATTAAACTTTGAAACTTGTTTTGCATTGGAAAATTCTTTTTGCTTTGGTGAAAAACATCTTCCTGTCTGTCTATGTATTTTTCTTGGTAGCAAACATACTTTGAAGACCACTTAGCCTGTTGGACTTTAGTCATGAAACTTCTTTCTAACTGACTAAACCTTTGCTCTAAACCTTCCAACTTGACTAAACCTTTGTTCTCTCAGCTGTTTCAGCAACAACCATCCCTAAAAACATATTTTAATATATCAAAGCTTGCTTTGATAAGTTTCTAGAGACCCTTCTGCTAAGCATTCACATCCATGAAACTTTTCTGTTAAATTCTCATCCTTCCCAACACACCTATCTGACACAAGAATGCCCAAAGGCTCTGGATTTAACCTCCCTGTCAGAGACACTGTCCTCGGGGCTCTTCTGTGGGTGGTTTTTCCCTTCCTCATTCCCCATTAGAAATCCTCACCTCACAGGAATTCTGTTTGGCCACATGAAGGCACAATCTGGAAATGGTTTTCCCTTTACCCTCAGACTTTTAGCAGGGAGGGCCCAAGAAACTCAGAACAAATTTTCATCCCTTTTCAACGTCTCATTTGTGCTTTCTGTAGCTCAATAAACAGGCCTCCACCTTTGAAAAGGTGGCCACAGGCTTATTTTCAAGCCCACAATGGCTTGAGCCAGCAGGAATTCTAGGAGTTTCCCTGGACTCTTCTTGGCTGCTCCTTGCCGTGGTTTTGCTGTTTGCAGCTGGAGCAAGAACAGGACCCATGGTCAGGGAAGGCCGATTATTCCTCAGCTTTCCCTGCCCTGGGGGCAGGAGGCTGTTCCCAACACACACTGCCTGAGCCAGACCCTGGGGCACAGTCTGGGGCCAGCCAGCCCCACACTGGAGTCTGCCCCAGCTGACTCCTTCCCCTTCCCAGCACCAGCTCCTGCAGGCAGAGCTGCTCTGCACAGGCCCTGCGCTCACAGACACGTCCAGGCTCTGCTCAGGGAAGCTCCTCTTCCTGCTGATCATCAATAAGGAAACAAGGCTGATCTCACATGTGCCTCAGCACAGGACCAGCACCAGGGCAGCAGGAGAAGGGCAGTGGGGAAAGGGAGAGAGATGGGGACATCACTTCAAGGGGGAACCTTAGCAAGTATCAGACAATGAGAGAACTGCCAGCACACACCCTCTGCAAAGATGAGGAACAGAAGAGGGACTTTGACCACCTGCACCTGCAGAAGTGGTCACTTCAGCATGGAGGTGTTTCAGTGCCATGGATCACAGAAGCTGTTCCCCATGGGAGGATTGTCCCTCCATGTCCCCTCTGAGGAAATGAGCAGGATGAGCTCACAGAGTGGTTGGCCTGTAGAGCAGCTTCTGCCTTCAGATGGATGAGTGTCTGCTTGGCAATGACCCTGCTCACCTTGGTTCTTCTCCAGCTCTGCTCTGAGGAGCTGATGCTCCTTCTGTCTGGACTCCTGTAATTCTTTGAAATATTCCTGTACGGCTTCAATTTTTTCCCTGAGCTCCTGGAAGGCTTCATCTATCTTACATTCCAGGACTTTTGTGGTCTTCTTCTCCTTTCTCCTTCCTGTAGAAAAAGATTGGTGTCACTGGGAAACTGACATTGCTTGTTTGAAGGAGAGACCACCCATCCTGCCTGAGGATGATCAAATCCTCTGTTTTAAAGTCTCTTCTTAAGGGTCTCTTCTTGGGTCTTCCTACAGGTTGGTTTTTGGTTTCCTCTCCTCCAGGCTATCCTGGTCTGTGCTGGGAAAAGCCAGTTGCTGGGACATCCCTGCACCCAGGGAGCCTGGGATCCTGGGCATCTGCATGGGGATGGGCAATATAACAAAGGACTGGCTGGAGGCCTTTGGAAATGGGAATTTCCAAACAGGTGGGATTGTTTGATCTGACTGCACTGGGCCCTCATGTACTTCTGTATCTCCTTCCTGCTTGGCAGGGTTTAGTTTCCAGGTAGTGGGGCAAAGGACTCATCTGCATAGAAAGGCTTCTGCCATTCATCCCTGTAGCTAAGCCCAGGGTGAGATTCCTCCTTTAATGTTCAGAGAGAGGAAAGGAAATCCCAGAAGGGATGTGCTATGCTTTTGAAATCATTACCAATTGCTCAGCAATACCTCCTGCTTGAGTAGGATGTGTCTCTGGTCAAAGAAGATCACCTCTCTGACCAAACTGATCCTACCCCAAAGGCCAGGCCTTCTGCTCTTTAAGGGGATCTGCAGGCAGTGTGCTCAGGGAAGAGACGTCCACTGGCCTCACTTCTCTCAGGGATAACACATCACATCCCAGGAGTTCCCAAGGATGACCACAGACAAGAGGAATGGCATTCAGCACACTTACTTGATTCTTCAAACATCATTTCTACGAGTTTCTCAATCCCATAGCCAACGACCGTTGTTACTGGACATCAGGTACATATGAAAATAAAATCAAGAAGAAAAAGAGGATTTTTAACAAGGGCCTTTCCCTAAGAAACTCCAGGATTGCACTGAGCAGGTTTAGGGGCAGAACACATCCTGCCGCTGGCCCAGGAGCCATGAGTTTCTGTGGACCAGGAGCCCCACAGCAGCGCTGGGGGGTTCCCGACCCTCGGGGCCCACTGAGGCTCTCCTGGGCCAGGAAGCTGCCTCAGCTGCCACAGAACACACACAGGCACCACACAGGTCCCACCAGAGCACAGCCACTGCAAGAGGGTGAGGCTCTTCAGCCTCACACCGCGGGAGTGGAGAGGGACCTCCCAGGTCCCTGTTCTGTCCCTTTGCACATTCATTTCAGCCTGACCCTCAAAGCCTTGCTCAGCAATACCCCCTGCTAGAGCAGGGTGTGTCTCTTGTCAAATAAGGTCACCCCTCTGATCAAAGTGATCCCACCCCAAAGGCCAGGCTTTCTGCTGTGCTCTGGAAGGGCTTCTGCAGATAACATGCTCAGGGGAGAGACCTCCACTGGCCTCTCTTCTCTTGGGAATAACACATTGCATCCCAAGGGCTCCCGAGGATGCCCACAGCCAAGAGGAATGGGATACATAAATCCACACTTACTTATGGTCTTAGTTAAGCCTCCTGGGACCCACCTCAACCGGCTCATTTCTTCTAGCCACTGGTTCACATGAAAAGAAAAATAAAAATGAAAAAGCAAAAACTTCACTACGATATTTCCCTAAAGATTTTCAGAATACATTAAAGAGCTTTTCTGGGACATGTATGTCCCTTATACTACTCAAACCTCTGATCTACTCAAGGTTTTTAAAATTACCTATTTTCCCTTGTATCACTGTCTAAAAATAAGTAATATAACTCTTAGCAAAAAAATTCGCCATGACCTCATTTCTTGTTACCTGTGTCCATTTTTCAAGATTAACTCTGTAATGCAAGGGAAAAGAGGGGAAAAATCTTTGTGGTAGGCAAGGACTAGAGAAGAAAACACAGTTGTTAAGATGTTCTGTTGTACTTCCAGCTGGTCCCTAACCCATCTTGTCTGCTCTGGAGCTTTAAGAATTCTCACAGACACACACATCATCTTCCTTGGTCAAAATTAAGACCTTCTGCTTTTGCAGAGTGCAGAACCCAGTGTTCAACCCCAGCCACAATTTTCCTCAGAGGAAAGGGACCATTTTCCATTCCTTCAGACTCAAATCCTGGAGGTTATCCTGACTAGCTATGAAGAAATATATGGAGAAAAGACAGTGGTGACCTTGGCTGGTTGCCAGATGCCCACCAAACTTCTCTCACTTCCCCTCCTCAACTAGACAGGAGGAAAAAATACAACTGACGAGCTCACATAAAGCCTGGGACATCCCTCACCAGCTGCCATCATGGGCAAACCAGACTCAACTTGGAGACAATTGCTTTCCTTTCTCAGCAATTCCCAATAGAGCAGAAAGCCAAGTAACAATGACAAAACCAAAACAACCTCACTCCCACTCTCCCCTCCTCCTGGCTGTGAACACACCTGGTGCAGGTGGCTGGGGGCAGCTGCAAGCTGAGCTCCAGGTGGGAGCCCGAGACAAGAGCCCATGAACTGCCAACAAAGCACAGCAAAGGGCACCAAGAGTGGTGGCACAGCTGGGGAAGGGACACCAAGAGACCCAGCAGGAGCCGAGGGCTTGGGAGGAGGAGCCAGACTTGGGCCTCGGGCACGCAGACTGTGAGGGAATAAAACTGAGGGATTCCTTTGTTGGAGGAACAGCTCAGGCTGTTCCTGTGTAACTGCTCTGGGAATAAATGGCTTTATGGATTCAGACATCTGAGACTGCTGTGGGAAACCTGAGCTGAACCAGGGAGGATACAGGGGCTGAGTATGAGAGAGGAAGGAGTGGGGAGTCCAGCAGGGCCCATTGGGGCACTGGAGGCACTGCTGTGGAGGGGCTCCGGTCCCAGCACCAAACATCTCTGGTGGTGGGAGTGTGCTGGCCAGAGAGCCTCGGGAATGGTCAGACCAGGAAGTTTCCTTAACACCCCCTTCTGCACAGCTGCTGCAGAAAGCAGAGCCTTGCTGACCCTTCCAACAACTCTGCCTGTCCCTTCTGACTGCATCCATCAGAGCACCAATAACAGGTGAAGGCAAAAACAGGAACTGCTCAGGAGTGAGGAAAGGCCCGCTCAGGGCTCAGCTCACTGCAGTGCTCTGCTCTCCCTCCCTCTCTTTCTTGCACTCCATTTCCCTGTGCTGTCTGCTCCTTGTGACTTTTTGTGTTCTTTGCCCAGGGCCGTGTTCCACAGAAGGAGGAAGACCTGGACTGAATTAAGGAACCCTTTGCCAAAAGCTGCTGCATGTCAAGAAAGCTTTTCTGGTGTTTGAGGGGAGTACAGACCCAGGTGAACAAAAGAGCTCCACTGATTACTGTAAATAGAGAAATGCCAGCAGGCGCCCAAGAGAAGTCACAGCCCCAGGGCCGGTGGCTGTCCCAGAACTGAAGGAGTCAGGAAATACCAGGGACCTTTCCCAGCACTGAACCCTGCTCTATTTCCTCCCACTACCCTTTCCTATTTTCCTTCCTTCTCCTTTTCCCATTTTCCTTTCCTCCTTCCTTCCTCTGGTCTGAAAGGAGGGAAAGCATATAAATGGCATAAAACACTCAATATTTGAGGGGTTTTCTCTTGAAAGCAGAACAATAGAGTGATGGCTTCTTAAAAGGTAACAATGAATAGATGATGTGCATGTGGAACTGTCCTGAATACGCCTCTGCTATTGATAACTGATGAGCACAGACATTTACCTGAGATCACCACTCATGGAAAGATGGTTGTGCTTCCAGGAATAGGTCACCCCACTTCTCACATTCAGAGACAATTTGTTTTCTCTGTCTCTCTTTGTCTCTCTCTCATATTTAGAAGGAGCCCTGACAACTGGTTTAGATAGGAAAATTATTTTATGCAGGGCCAGATCTGCAATCCTGAGCCAAAGCTGAAGCTTTGAGGGGAAAAAGAAAGGGAAGGGGGAAAGAGGGGAGAAGGGAGAAGGAAAAAGAAAATGATGGGGAGGGGGGAGGGCAGGGCAGGGCAGGGCAGGGCAGGGCAGGGCAGGGCAGGGAAGGGAAGGGCAGCCACAAAAAAAAAAGAAGAAGAAAATCTCTTCTGCATTGTCAGTGATGTCTCTGATGATCTCTGGCAGAGCAAGAGACTCTGTTGTCTGGTTTGCCAACAGAGGCCAAATAAATTAGGTATTTTGAATTATACACTGAGTCTAGTACAACATTAATACCAGTATTTGAGCTAAATCCAGGAGGATTTTATGAGTGGTGGTGAAATCTCACTGTGCTTTGGCTGGGATGCTAAGGTGAGCTATTGTTTTAATTTTTATATTTTATATTATTATTAAGTTATACTCACTCTATGGAATGATTATTCATTATATATCCAGACTAAAAATTTATCTAATCAGCCAAGACCAAAGAAACAAACAATTGGCCATGATGTAATTATGGCATCAAGGCCGTGCCTAATCAATATGCTACTTACTTTTCACTTTCCTCCCATTTAATGTGTAGCAAGAGTCACAGCAACAGTTTTTGTTATCAGATAAAAAGAAACATTAAATAAATAAGTAAGCCTTGAACTGACAATTTTTTTTCTCTATGTAGAAATGAATTAGATACTGGATTAGTATCTGTAGACTGTGGGCAGGAAGGGACAATAGACTTTGAATGGGAATTCTATGAAATATTAACCTTGTGGGCTCCCTCCAACCCTTCTTGGCTGGTCGCGACCTTCTGCTGCACAGCTGGGCCTTGATGAGGTCAAGACACTGAAAGCCCTGGGGGCTCTGGAGGGCATCAGGGCTCCTTCAAGCCTCAACAAAGCCCAGTGAAGGCCACAGGATGGTCCAGGGAGCAGTGTCCTTTTCCCATTCAGTTGTGTCTGTCAGAACTGGACACAGCACTTGACGGACCTCAGCAGTGCCCAGCCCAGGGGAACCGTCACTGCCCGTGGAGTCCTGTGAGGACAGGGTGTCACTGCTGGATACTGCTAATAGTGATTCCACTGGCCTTGCCCAGAGGGGCGACTGCAGCTGCAGATTGCTCTGCTGCAGGGATTTCTGTCTGGGCAGAGTCACACTTTTGTTGTCAGTTTTGTTGCTGCAGACACTGATATTCTAAGGGAAGTCCCACCAGCACAGCTTTAAGGCTAAAAACTGCATGTTTGTGAGTGTTTGGGCTCAGAACCAGTGATTTAGGGAGTTCTGGGGTCCCCAATTACTAATTTAGAGAGATTTTGGACTCCAAAATGTATCAAATTTTAGGTAGCTTTGGGATTGAGAAACACCAATTCAGGAAGCATTTGGCTCAAGACCACTGATTTGGGGAGCTTGTGGACTCAGAAAGTCCCCTCTAGGCAGCTTTAGAGCTCAAAATTCCATTTTAGGGAGCTCTTGGGCTCAGTAATGTGTGTTTAGGGAACTCAGGAAAAGTGATGTCGGGAGATTTGGGGGTCAGGAAAAGCAACTTGAGAAGATTCACGGCTCAGAAACACCAATTTAATGAGATTTGGGGATCAGAAAAATCAATCTCCAGAGACTCTGGCCTCAAAACCAGCCCTTTAGGGAACCTCAGAGCTGAGAATATGTAAGTTTCAGGAGCATTGGGGCTAAGAAACACCCATCTCTGGAGCTTTTGGTGCCTGAAATAGAAATTGAGGGTGCATTTGAGTTCAGAAACACTGATTTAGGGAGCATTGGGGCTCTAAAACACTGATTTAAGAACTCATGGGTTTCTCCAAAGAAAGCCTGATTTGCGGAGTTTCAGGCTGAGAAAAAATCATGTCAGGAGCTTTCAGGGTCAGGGAGAGTGATCTGGGGATGTGATAAATGGAGATGATTCAAGCTAACTAAATTGTAACTATTTCGAAAGTTATTATTATAAAGCAATTAAGGAAATTTGTGTTACAAGGGGATGGACCCCATTACAGATGTTGCATGTTAAAAATAGGATACAGGGTGTAGTTTTAAGACAACTAATGTCTCAAGACAGAATCAACCTTGAGATAGACAAAGTTGGAATGACTTTAAGCATGGTGTCTAAAATTATGGAATGTAAGACCAATTAGTGGAACATCATGCTTGCTTATATCACACAACGCTTAGTACACAGCCTGTAAGGTTATCCAGAGGACAATGAGGATGAGTGTAAGCCTTTGTCCAAAGACCGCCAAAAGAAGACTGAAGACCCCTTAGCAACAAGTGCACCGTATAGTGATGTAGAATTTAAGAACTGAAAGTAGGAGGAAACTTACAGGAAGCATTAATGAATATGCATAAGCATACAGTATATAAGCTTAGTTTAATTGCTTTGTTTTGTATGTGAAGTAGGGTGAGAAGTACTCTCCATACCCCAGTCAGTTTTGCTTAGGTTTTAATTATACCTAATTACTGGCAAATTACATACATACATTGTATTCTCTTACTAAATTGTATTCCTTTTATACCAAATTGCTGTTCAATTCACTAAAATGTATTCTTTTACTAAATCATATTTTTTATACCAAATTGCCATTTAATTCACTAAATTGTATTCATATATAATTAAACTGCTGTTAATAGACCTAGTTGTCTAATTTCATTTATAACAGGAATAATTTGAGATCAGAAAGAGAGATTTAGACAGATTTTGGGCTCTGTAGCCCCCATTTAGGGAGCTTTGGTGCTCCAAACCAGCAATTTAGGGAGATTTTGGGCTGAGAAACAGTAATTTAGGGAGCAGAAGGAGCAGCCCTTACCTGGGACAAGGCTGGGAAGAAGCAGCTCCGCGGTGGGGATGGGAGCGCCGGGGGCTCGTCACTCTCCCTCCCCGCTGTATCCCGGTTATATCTCACCCTGCCGCTCCCGATCCACCCCCACGGGCTCCTCCCGCCCCCCAGCACCACCTTTCTTGCTTCTGCACTGATTTCCCGTAAATCCCGGGGAAAATGAAAGTGAAAACGCTCCCACCGGGGGTCGGCTCCTGGGGCTGGGGGCGGGAAATGGGCACAGCCCCAGGGGCCCCGGGATGCTCTGGGAGGGGACTGGGAGCACTGGGAGTGAAGCCCCCGTCTGGGGATGGCAAACAGCGCACGCTGCTTGAGTTAGGGGCCACAGGGCTCGGAATTTTGGGAACTTCATAGTTTTGAAAACCCTGCTTTGGCAGCTTTGGGGTCGTGACAGTGGTTTCAGGAGCTTTGGAGCTGAAAAAGATCAGTTTGGGGGGTTTTGTGGCTCCATGTTATAAATGACTCTCAAATTTCCAAGTAAGCAAATTTAATTAATTGATAATATACTTTAATAAATTGAATATAAAATAATGAAATAATACAATTTAGTAAAAAGGTACAATTTAGTAGATATAGTCAGATATATATTTATATATATATATATGTGAATATAATTGGCCAGTGGTTACAAATGGTTAAGGCATAAGCAAAACCAACCGGTGTATGGGGGAGGTTCTCACCCCACCTCACGTACGAAACAAAGCACTTCACGCTAAACTTACATACTGTATGCTTATACATATTCATTAATGTTTCCCATAAGTTTCCTTCTATTTTCTGACTTTACGTCACTTTCCTTCACGGCGCATGTTTCACTTGTTGCTAGGGGGTCTTCAGTCTTCTTTTGGTGGTCTTTTGGCAAAGGCTTCTCTTCTTCCTCGTTGTCCTTTGGATAACCTTACAGGTTTGTGTGTGTGAACTAAGCATTGTGTTATGTTAGTCTACTAGTTAGCCTTACATTTACTAATCTTTAGGCCCATTGCTTAAATTTGTTCTAATTTTGGTCCATCTCAAGGCCATTTTGGTCTTGAGACACCATTTATCTTCTAAATTACATCCTGTACCTTAATTTTGACATGTAACATCTGCAAAGGGGTAGATCTGTTTTATAACATTGATTTCTGATCATTTCTAATAATAACTTTACTAACAGCTACAATTTAGTTAGCACGAATCAATTCCATTTAATACACTCCAGAACACTGATTTTGGGAGGGTTTTGGCTCAGGGAAAAAAGAACAAAACAGTAACTTAGGGATCTCTTGAGTCTCAAAGAAAGCAATTTAGGGGTATTTTGAACTCAGAAACACACACTTATGGATATTTTGGGGTCTGAAACACCAATTTAGGGTGCTGAGAAACACTCATTTAAGGAGGATTTGGGCTCAGAAATATCAAATGAAAGAGTTTTTGACCTCCTCAACAAAAAACCTATTTAGGGAGGGATTTTTTCACGAGGGCTGGAATACAAGTATGGGGAGGCCTGGCAGTCTGACAAACTGCCAACCAAACCCACCATGGCAAGTGCTGGGTGCCTGTGGTGGTGAAAACAACCACTGCATGACTGCAAACATACCCTGTGCCTGTGGTAACAGCCATGGTGGGAAATGGAAAACTGGAATTTTTGGTAGGCACAGGAGCTGGTTATTTGGTGTTAAATACCCTGCAAGAGAAGTTAAGTGATGATTCTGTCACAACAGTCAGTGCCACTGGGATTTGTAAAATGTGCCCCTTTTTCAATCCAATGAAATTCAAACGGGGAAAACTGTGGAGAATCCATCATTTTTTGTACTTGCCTAACTCTCCAAAACCATTATTAGGAGGAAATTTGCTGGAAAAATTGAATGCAGAGATCAAGTAATAAGAAGGGGACATTCAAATTAAAATCCCTGAGCCTACTATATGGAAGCTTCCATTTTTTATGTTACAAGGAACTGACTTCCCAATCTGAACCTATCCCAAAGAAAATTAAGGATGCAATAGTCCGCATTGTATGGGCCAGTGGGATTCCTGGAAAGTCAAAAAGAGAGTAACCTGTAAAAATCAAAGTAAAATCAGACACAGGCCTGGTAAAACAAAACCAATATCCATTAAAACACGAAAGCTGAAAAGGCTTATTACCTGTCATTAACAAGTTTTTAAGGTACAGGTTATTGATGTAATGTGAGTCTAAAGATAATACTTCAGTTTTGCCAGTCAAAAATACAAAATGCTAATGGTAAAGATTATGTGTTAGTACAAGACTTAGTCACAATTAATAAAATAGTATGGGAGCTAACCCATACACAATCTTAACTTCAATAAAAGAAAATTTGGAATGTTTCACTGTAATATATTTAAAGGTCACCTTTTTCTGCACACCTCTAAGATGTGAGAGCCAGGAGCTGTTTGCATTTGAGTCAGAGAATCCACAGAGAGGATTGTGTTACCACAAGGATTTAAAAATAGCCTCAACTTTCTGGGAAATAATTGGCAAAGGAATTAGAGAAATGGAAGACCTTTAATCTGCAGGGGACTGAGTTGTAATTTGTTGTTGATATCCTGACAGCCACCAAAACTGAAGAACAGTGCTGTGACCTGACTGTTGAATTGTTAAACTTTTTTGCATTGTGATCACAGGGTATCTAGTGTGAAGGCCAAGACATGAAGAAGACTGTGTGACCTTTCTGAGTTTTAAAATCTTCCAGATCAAAGGAAACTGAGCATGAGTCATGAGTTGGAAGGGAATTGCTTTCTTTTTTGGCATTTTCAACTGGTGGATCAGTAATTTTAGATTTAGTCCAACCTTGGCATGGACTTTTAAAAGTGTCCACAAAGACTTTACTATATGGACTGACAATACTTGGGCTGCTGCATTCAAGCAACTTAGGAAAGCACTGATGAGTTCTGAGTTTGGGCCTGCCAGATCCCAAGAGATCCTTTGAATTAGTTTCTTATGCCAAGCTGTTTGTGAGCAGTTGCAGCTACTGCAGCAGGTGCTGTCAATTTGGGAAGCTCCTAAATTGGCTCAGGGACTGGTGGTACAGAGGGGGCCACTGGCTGTCCCCAGCTGAATGCTCAAGTACCATGGGCCCTCAAAACCACCTCTGTTGTTAATCCTGCTGTGTTTCTGTTGGCCTCCAAAGTACTCCAGAACATGATTGCTTACAATCAAAGAAGTTTATTGCCAACTGGATTTGAAGGACAGCCCGATAGAGAACCCAGACTGGGAACGGTACACGGATGGAAGTAGCTTTGTTCACGATGGAGAAGATGTCAGGATATGTGGTGACTTCCCTGAATGAAGTAGTTAAATCTAAAGCTCTCGCATCAGATGTTTCAGCACAGAAGGCTGAATCAGTTGCTGTAGCACAGGCATTGGAACTGGGAGAGAGAGAGGAAGGAAGGAAGGAAGTGGCGGAAGGAAGTGGTGGAAGGGAGGGAGGGAGGGAGGGAGGGAGGGAAAGGAGAGTGTGTGTGTGAAACAGGGACAGGGGTTAGGTAGAAACATAAGAAGAAACATTAGGTAGAAACACCCTTCTGGAGGTCCTAATGACATCTTGTGTTTCTCCTCCGTCTGGTCTTCTTGGTGGCAAGGGTCCCCCACCACCAATGAAAAGTATATAATCAGTTATGAATAAGATGCAGTGATTGGCCCATGCAAATGAGGATGAGTTATTAATTATGTTAAAAGGAGTTCTGTTGAAATTTGGGCTTCTTTTTGATATGTACCTTTGTTATGCCAGCTTAGTTTTAAATATTTTTGTCTTCACCCTTCAATCCTCTTCCCCCCGCCCCGTGTAGCTGCTGCCTGGCAACTTTAGCCAGCAGAGCTGTCAGAACATGTAAGGGAGGGTGTATCTTTGCCCCTTGCATAAGAGACAGCAGCAGATGGGGACACTTGTTGCTGGGAGGCTTGGCATAGTAACATCACTCCACCACTCAAGACACGAGGAAGGCTCCACCAATAAAAGGCACGGAGGACTGACTGGCAGACCTTGGGAGGAGCCAAGTTTACATATAAGCTGGGTTTGGTGTTAAAAGACTGAGCCTTTTCCTCCTCCCTGACAAGGCACTGCCCTCTGCATCCAGCAAAGGATGGAGACTTTGCTGAGTCCTCCTTTTGCTGCCAAGGGATTTATAGAAACTTTTCTTGTTAACTTTAATTGCACTGGCCAAATTAAATTCCAGTATGGCTTTGGCCCTTCTAATTTTTTTGCTATATCACCTCACAACATCCTTGTAATACCCTAAGTTTTCTGCCTCTTCTTCCAGAGGTGACACATGCTCTTTTTTGCCCTGAGTTCCTGCCTAAGTTCTCTCTTTAACCAGTCTAGTCATTTTCCCACACCAGCTTGTCTTATGGCACATGAACTCAGCTCCTGGAGCTTTAAAATTTCTTTTTTAAAGCATCTCCAGCTTTCCTGGGTTCCTTTTGCCTTCAGGACTGACTCCCAAGGGACTCTGTCAATGGATCTCCCAAAAAGGACAAAGTGTGCCCTCCAGCAGTCCAAGGGTTCAGTTCTGCTGCCCCCTCCTTTCTACTCCCACAGTGGAAAACTCCGACACTTCCACCTACCACATCACACACCACTCATGGAATCATAGAATCACAGAATGGTTTGGGTTGGAAGGGACCTTAAAGAGCCTCTACGTCCAACCCTCCTGCCATGGCCAGGGACACATTCCACTAGACAAGGTTGCCACAAGCGCTGTCCAAACTGGCCTTGGACGCTTCCAGCAATGGGGCAGCCACAGCTTTTCTGCGCAACCTCTGCCAGGACCTCATTATTCGCACATGGAAGATACTGTTATAAATTTCCAAACGATTTTCCCCTTTCCTTCCTTCCTTCCTTCCTTCCTTCCTTCCTTCCTTCCTTCCTTCCTTCCTTCCTTCCTTCCTTCCTT
>NW_005087789.1:36579-49437 GCF_000331425.1 Pseudopodoces humilis | reverse complement strand
GGTATATTGGGAGTTATGGTGGTCTGGAGGGGCTGCAGGGATTGGGGGTGCATTGAATTGGGGACGTATATGGGGGTCTGGAGGACTTTTTTGGGGGTTGAGGGGTTGGAAGGATTGGGGTGCATCAGTATTGGAAGACATATTGGAGGTTATTGAGGCCTGAGGAAGCCGAAAGGGTTGGGGTACATGGGGATTGATGGTGGGTCTGCAATGCAGGGGGCATCTGTGGACACTGGTGGTTATTGGGTCTTCATGGGGTGAACCTCCTCTCAGCCCACTCCCCCACGTTCCCCAGGCATCCTGGAGACAGACATCACCTTCCTCCTCATCTTCATTGTCATCTTCTCACTATTCATCAGTGAGTGGCTGGGGGGAAATCTGAGCTTTGAGAGGGCCTGGGGGGAGGTGGTGCTTTGAGAGATCCTGGGCTCACCCCCCAGTCCCCCCAGACCTGGTCTAGGGATGGCAGCTGCTCCACACCACCTACAAGATGCTCATGGTGGCTGCCAGCATGGAGTGTGAAGGGGGAGCTTGGGGGGACTATGGGCAGATTTGTGAGGGCCGGGGACGTCTGCAGACACTGGAGAGCATTGGCGTCTGTGGAAGTTATACTGGGATTGGGGGGATCTTCAGAGACTGGGAGGTGTCGAGGTCTGAGGGGCATATTGAGATTTGGTGAGGCTGGGGGTTCTGGGTGGGTTTGGGGAAGTATAGGGGTTATGGGGGGGCACAGGGGCACTTTGAAATCATGGGAGGTGATGAGGGGCTTGGGAGAGTACAGGAGGTATAAGGGTGATGAAGGGAGGTGTGATGAAGGGGGGTGCCCAGCCCTCCCCATGTCCCCATGCCAGCTGCTCCCCCTCCGTCAGCTTGCTCATTTTCCTTCTCATGCTCATCCTGCTGGGCAAGTGCTTTTCCATCACAGGTACCACGGGGGGTATAGGGAGGTGGCTGGGTGGCACGGGGGTAGCTGTGGGTCACTATGGGGCAGTCAGGGGTCCCTACACAGTGTTTGGAGGGCGTCTGTGAGGTATGCTTGGGGGTCTCTATGGGGCACCCTTAAGGTTTGGACTCTCAGGGGCCAGATCAGACTGGGGAGCTCTATCCAGCTCTGTGTACATGAGCATGTACAGCATCACCCACATCACCCTGCTCATCTACAAGTCTCATGTGAGACCCCCACACCCACCTGTATTTGGGTAGTTTGGGGAGTGTATGTGGGTATTTGGGCAGTATTTTGGGACGCAGGAGCATCCCACACTGAAGGGAGGTACTTATTCTTCAGTTCTTTGACCCCCAACAGGTGTTTTATAATTTTGAGGTTCAGGTGAGACCCCTGTCTCCAGCTGTATTTGGAGAATAGTGGTGCCATTTTGAGGGTTATGAGGTATTTAGATGGTGTTTGGCTTTGTGAAGTTTATCTTTGGGGGAGAGGCAGTTTTTTGACCCTGGTTCACATGGTGTACCCCTACAAGTCACCTGCAGGGTACGGGCTCATTGTGTTGCAGTTCAGGGTTTTTGGCTGGTTCTGTTAGCGTTCAGGAACACTCATAATCAGGAATGATTATATGCAGGTGCTTTATTAAGAGCTCTGGGTGTCAGGGGTACACATACCCAAATCTGACCCATCTTGATTTTGAGTTGAACGTGTTTTTATACACTATCATTATATAACTTACATATTAATTATTAAACTTACATTGTTCTATTGTATGCATTGTTTTTACCCAAGCATGAATTTCTCGTGATCCCCTCTCAACCCTCTAACATTGTTCCTCATGTTCTTTAAACAATAATTATATCTAATCACATCTAACAATTGTATCATTTATCATATATTGATTACACAGGTACAGTTTGACCTGATCTTTAGCAAGTACAAGGTCTAACATTTCCTAGGGCCTACTTTTCCTGGGCTTGGCAAACCTAACTTTCTTTCTGAGTCCCCGAATTTTCCAAGATTTTAAAACCTTTTACTGTCAGTTCTGCAATGCTATTACTGTCACTGTCACCATTGTCCTTGAGTACCACTACTTCCACCTGCCCTTCCTGGGGGCTTATGCCCTCTGGTGAGCCCTTCCTCCGGCTTATGCCCCTGCGGGGTAGCTGGAGGGCACCTGAGGTCTCTCACACAAGGGTCTCTCACGGGGGTCTCACAAGGGTCTCCAAGGCAGAAAACTCAAGATAAAATGCCACTCAGTTTCCACTGGACAAGTCCTCAGGCAGAATTGAAAGGCTGATGTTACTTCTGACCCTCTGAAAGGAACCTCCAGGTCATATTTACAAGAAGCGAGCAATGAGTACTGTGATCACAGCTAGAGAGCCCCTGGCTCCAGGCAGGTGTGGGAAAAGAACAGTGTGGTCTATTGGACTGTATGGATCCATGGCCTGGCACAGCAGAGCCACAGGATGCACAAGGCTTTAGTTGACACGGGTGCACAGTGTATCCTGATGCCATTGTTAGCATTCAGGAACATTCATAATCAGGAATGATTATATGCAGGTGCTTTATTAAGAGCTCTGGGTGTCAGGGGTACACATACCCAAATCTGACCCATCTTGGTTTTGAGTTGAACATGTTTTTATACACTATCATTATATAACTTACATATTAATTATTAAACTTAGATTGTTCTATTGTATGCATTGTTTTTACCCAAGCATGGATTTTTCGTGATCCCCTCTCAACCCCCTAACGTTGTTTCTCATGTTCTTTAAACAATAATTATATCTAATCACATCTAACAATTCTATCATTTATCATATATTGATTACACAGGTGCAGTTTCACATGACCTTTAGCAAGCACAAGGTCTAACATTTCCCAGGACCTACTTTTCCCAGGGCTTGCTAAGCCTAACTTTCTTTCTGAGTCCCCAAATTTTCTATGATTTTAAAACCTTTTACTATCACCATCATGCAGAATCCAACTCTGTTTCTGGGATGACAGGGGGATACCAACAGGGGCTGTACTGGAAGCTGAAGTGCTCCTGATTGGGCATGAGTGGCAGAAAAACTCCATTGTCGCTGGCCTAGAGGCTCCTAGGTTATCCTTGGCATAGATCACCTCAGGAGAGGTATTTCAAGGACCCAAAAGGACATCATTGGGCTTTGTGAGAGCTGCTGTGGAGACAGCAGAAATTAAGATAGTTGAGTCCCTTGCTTGAGTCCCTTGGTCTTTCAGAGGACCCTTCTGCTGTGGGACTGTTGAGGGTTGAAGAACAGCAGGTACTGATGGCCAGCACAAGTGTCCTGTTGGCAACATGGCATCGACCGGGAATTCAGGACCCCATCCATGAGCTGATCCATGGACTGGAGAGCTGGGTGTGCTCAGCAAGACTCACTCACCCTTCAGTAGCCTCGCATGGCCTCTGCCTGAGTCCTGGGGAGAGTGGACACTGACAGTGGACTGTCATGGCCTAGATGAACTCGTACCATCACTGAGTGCTGCCATGCTGGACATGTTGGAACTTCAGTATGAGTGATGCCACAGCAGAGGAAGCTTTTGAGAAAGGAGATAAGATATCCAGATCCTCCTGAAGGCTGGTTTTGCCATAAAACAGTAAAATCAAGGGACCTGCCTTGGAGGAGGTTAAGTTTTTAGAAGTAAAATAGCAAGATGGATGCTGTCAGATTCCAGTGGTTGTGGTCAACAAAATAGCAGCCATATTCCCACTGACCAACAGGAAGGAAACACAGGCTTTCCTGGCACTGTGGTATTTTGGAGAAGTTACAGTCAGATTGTAAACCCTCTCTATTATGTGACATGGAAGAAGATTGATTTCAAGTGGGGTCCTTAACAGCAACAAGCTTTTGAACAAATTGAAGAGGAGATTGTTCCTACAGTATCTGTTGAACCAATCAGGAAAAGGACAAGACGTGGAAAATGTGCTCCACGCTGCAGCCAGGGAGAATGGTCCATTCTGGAGCCTCTGTCAGAAGGGACCTGGGGAAGTTAAAGGACCACCCTATGGTTCTTGAGTCTGGGATACAAAGGATCAGAGACCAGCTATAGTCCTACACCACACTACAAATACTGGTGGCTTATGAGGAGGTTCCATCTGTTTTAGAAGTGATTGGCACCAAAACATAGCTTCCACTGGCACCCAACTGCCAGTGCTGGGCTGGACGTTCAAAGGGAACATCCCTTTGGAAGTCATTACAAGCTGTCCCAGAGGCAAAAATTTCAGATTATCATCAGAAGAGGAGGAGGTGAAGGTGGCACTTGCTAAGGAGGCTCTGGCTACCGGAAAATGAGAAGCATCACTCTCTCTTTAGTGATGATTCCTGCCTTATTGTAGGAATGCATCAAAAGCTGCTGTATAGAGTCCTACATGACAATTTGTGGAAGCCACTGAAGGACAAGGTGGATCCAGTCAGATTACAGACCTTAAAGCTTAAAGCCATCTAGCTGGCTTTGGGTATGGCTGAATAAGAGAAGTGGCCCACACTCTGCCTCTGTACTGACTCATGGATGGTGGCAAATGCTCTGTGGAGGTGGCTGGAATGATGGAAGAAGGACAGTTGGAAGTAAAGAGGGAAACCCATTGGGGCTGCTGGATTGGAGCAAGACATCACTGCCCAGGTGTAGAAGTTGGCTGTGTAAATCCCTCCTGTGAGTGCTCACATACCCAAGAGTTGGGCACTGAAGAGCAGCTAAACAATGGACAGGGGGATCGGGCTGCCAGGGTTAAAGTGTCTCAGGTGGGTCTGGACTGGTCACACAGGGGTGAGATTTTTCTGGCTCAGTGGGTCCATGATGCTTCAGGGTATGGGAACTGACAATGGTCAAATAAGAGATTTTTAGGCTTCAGGGATTAGCTTGGGCCTGTGTGAAACTAAGTCACACAAGGTTCTTACTCTGGCATGAGAAATCATACGGAGGAATTCAAACAGGCCTTAGAGAAGGAAAACAACCTTGGCAGGTGTTGTCGCCTTGTTGTTTACTTGCAAGAAACGGTCAAGAGGTATTGTTCCTAACTGTCCAATGATGGTGATGTGTTAGTTTCATGACCAATGAGAGTTTTACCTTTTCAGACCTTCTCAGAACTGTCTATAAAAGATCTGGAAGAATAAAACTTGCTGTCTTGTGCAACCAAGCCAGAGTCTGTGCTGTACTTTTGCTGTTCCTAATATAGTGCAACATCAGGTAATCACTGTTTCAGGGGTAGATGAGAGGCTGCCCAGGGGATGTAAAGACCTTCTGTCCTGGAACATATTGTGTGGGAGCAATCCTTGGATGGATCCAAATTTTGAGCTTGGCACCAAATTAAGGAGGTTGGGCTCTGAAAGTGAATGAAAGCACATTTCCCTGGGAGGAGAAACACCTAGTCCTACTGTCAGTGCTGCAGATGACTGTCTGCCCAGGGAAGGAAAAGGCAAGCAAGACCTATCTCTCCAGGCACCTATTCTGTTGGAACAAACCTTGGACGTATTCATTAGTAGAGGTAATTTCCAAATTTCTCATATGTGCTCCTGAAAGGGAATGACACTGCTTTTCCTTGGAAAATAAATCACTTAGTCACAGTGTTTCAGGACAAAAATGTTTTGCTGGCCTTCACCTCCACCTGGAAGATGATCATCTGCAGCACCATCAGTCGGACAAGATGTTTCCCTTCACAAGAATAGATACTGTCATTCACATTGAAGAACCTAGTTCTAGCATTTGGAGACAAGTTCCAGTATTGAATACATCTAGGGATTGCTGTCACACCAAACAGACCAGGGCAGAAAAGTCTTGCTGGCATTTTTCTCCCCTCTCCACTTTATAATCTGTGGCTAGCTGCTTTTCTTCCCATGTAAAAGCACTGTCATTCCATTTCAGGAGTCAAACACAGAATTTTATCTGTTTTAAAGGGATGAAGATGAATCAAAAGAATATCAGGGCCAAATCAAAATGACCATCACCCCAGTGTGTTCCCAACACAGATCACTGGGAACGTGGGTCCTCTGATGGGGGATGGAGCTGGGGCAGAGCACGAAGCTCTTCTGCACTTGGGGCACTCTCAGGGCTTCCCTTACCGGTGCCTCCATTGGTGTCTGGTCAAGTGAGAGCTCTGGGTGAAGCTCTTCCCACATTCCCCACACTTGTAGGGCCTCTCCCCAGGGTGGATGCGCCGGTGGGTGATGAGGTCGGCGTTTTGGTTGAAGCCCTCCCCACAGTCGGGGCAGCGGAAGGGCCTCTCATCCGTGTGAATCCGCTGGTGCACGAGGAGAGTGGAGCTGGTCTGAAACCTCTTCCCACACTCAGGACACTCGTAGGGCCCCTCCCCTGTGTGGATCATCTGGTGGATGGTCAGTTGGGACCTCCATCTGAAGGTCATCCCACATTCTCCACACTCACAGGGCTGATCTCTGGTGTGGGTCCTCTGGTGGATGATCAGGCTGGAGCTCCGGCTGAAGCTCTTCCCACATTCCCCACACTTGTAGGGCCTCTCCCCAGTGTGGATGCGCCGGTGGGTAATGAGGTGGGCGTTTTGCTTGAAGCCCTCCCCACAGTTGGGGCAACGGAAGGGCCTCTCATCTGTGTGAATCCGCTGGTGCATGAGGAGAGTGGAGCTCCTCTGAAACCTCTTCCCACACTGGGGACATTCATAGGGCCTTTCCCCAGTGTGGATGTGCCGGTGGGTGATGAGGGTGCAGTTGTGTTTGAAGCCCTCCCCGCAGTCAGGGCAGCGGAACGGCCTCTCATCCGTGTGAATCCGCTGGTGCACGAGGAGAGTGGAGCTGGTCTGAAACCTCTTCCCACACTCAGGACACTCGTAGGGCCTCTCCCCAGTGTGGATCATCTGGTGGGTGATGAGTTCAGAGCAGAAGCTGAAGCCCTTCCCACACTCCCTACACACATACGGCCATTCCCCAGTGTGGATCATCTGGTGGCGGATCAGACTGTTGCTCTGGCTGAAGCTCTTCCCACACTCCAAGCACTTGTAGGGCTTCTCCCCATCCTGAAGCTGCTCATGGACCACCAGCTCAGAGCCCCGTGTGGATCTCTGGCCACCTTCCCGACACAGGGTGGGTCTTTCCTCCTCAGAGCACCCTGGGATGGGTTTGGAGCCCCTCCTCCTGTGGGATCTCCGGAGCTTTTCCTCCCCGCTGGATTCCTGCACTGTGGAGCTGCACAAAACGGCCTCTTCCACCAGGTTCTGCTGCAGGGATTTGTCCTCTCGGGTCTCCATCCTCAGCTCCTTGTCTGGGGGAGGAAGGACAAGGAGAGGATGGGATTTGCCTCTGTGCCAGAGGGAAGGGGAAGGAGATCCCCCCAGTGCGTCCCTGGCAGGACGGCGTCGGCAGCGGGGTTGTCCTGCAGCCGGGGGCCGGGCTGGGCTGGGAGATGGAGCAGGAGAGAGGGGGAAAGGGACACTGACTTCCTCCTCACCTGCCTGGTTGTCCTGGGACATCTTCCTCTTCCTCACAGCCTCCTTCTCCATCCAGTCAAGATTTGGGAATGGGAAATCCTAGTTTGGGGAAATACAAGGGATGAGCACATTGAGCTTGCAGGTCCCTCTGCCCATGTTCATCTCTAGAAGTCACCGGACATCTCGGGTCTATAGAAAGCTCCCAAACACCAAGATTCAGTTGTGAATATGCCTCCCAGGAGTTCCCCATCTCTGGTCTCTCCCCTTTGGTGTTCAGGGGTACCTCCCTGTCCCAGCTGCTGGGGGTCACGCTTGTACTGGGGGTCCCCAATCTACTCAATCCCTGCCCTGCCCAGGCTGCTGGGAGTCCCAGAAATCAAAAAAGTTCCCCCTGTTTCCATCTCCTCATTTAAGGGTGATGGGGCTTTTTGGATTCCTATGGTCCCTTCTCCCCTTGTTCTCTGCTTTGGGGTGCAGGGAGTCCATGGAGACCCCCCTGCCCCTCTCCAGGCTGTTGAGGGTCCTGCTAATCAAGGTGCTCCCCCTCTCTGGGCTCCCCACTTTGGGGTCCTGGGGGACACAGGGCTCTGCCCCTCCAGGCTGCCTCTGCCAGCAGCCGCCACCACGACCCCCCAATGTCCCCCCAAGGGGCATTTTCCGGTCAGCTTTGGAGTTCTTCATTCTCCAAACATCCCCCCCATAAAACCCAACCCAGCGACACCCCAGGATATCTGGGTGAAGCTCCCCCACCCTGGTCACCTGTGGGATGGAGGATGATGATCCCACAAGTGGAGGGCCGTGAATTCAGGGAGTGCTCGACCTCGTGGTTCCTTCTCCTTTCCCTGATCGTCCCTTTCCCTCCTCTTCCTCCTTCTTCTCCTCCCTAACACCACCTTCTTCTACTACTTCCATTCCCTTCTCCCTCTCCTTCTTCATCCCTCCTCTTCCATCCCTCCTCCTCCTCCCCCAGGAGCAGCGACACCCTCGGTGCCCCATTCCCGAACCCCACACAGCCCACGGCAGGAGCGGGGATGGAGCCGGGACAGGTCGGGATGGGCAGTGCGGGGCTCTCGGCTGCTCCCACCCGCTGGGGACGGGGGGAACCCGGCCCGGGGAAAAGGAGAGGGAAACTGGGAAAACTGGGGGCTGCAGATCCAACCTGGGGCTGGCTGGGGACCCTGGCTGGGGACTGCCAGCCCTTGGGGCTCCTCTGGGGAGATGCTGGATGCAGAGAGGGCTGGGGGATCCCAGGAGTGGCAGCACTGGCAGGGACTGGTTTGTACTGGGATCATCCTGGCAGTGATTTGGATTGTACTGGGGATGGACTGACATCATAGTGGGATCATACTGGGAGCAACTGGTCTCATGCCAGGAGAGACTGCGATCACACTGAGGGAGACTGGAATCATACTGCGATCATACTGGCAGTGAGTAGGAGCCTGTGCGGGGTAATTGAGACCAGGCTGGGGGCAAATGGGATACACTGGGAGTTACCAGGATCATGCTGAGTCTGACTGGGAGCAGCTGTAAGCAACTGGGGTCATGCCAGGAGCAACTGGCAGGAACTGGGAGTGACTGCGTGAATGCTGGGGTTGATTGGAAGCAACTGAACTTACACTGGGATGAACTGGGATCATGCTGGAGGTGAATACGATCATACTGGCAGGGAGTCCAACTCCACTGAGGCTGACTGGGAGCGGTTGTGAGCAAATGGGATCATGCTGGAAGGAACTGGGAGGGACTGGGAATATGCACTGCGCTCCCCAGAAACCCGTTATCACCCCCCATATGTCCCATGTGTCCCCCAGACGCTTCAGGATCCCCGAGTGCCCCCTCAGCGCCCCTTCGAGTCCTCCAAAGCGTCCCTGGATCCCTGAATGCTCCCGATCCCACAGATGCCCCTTTCAGCCACTGCTGGGAATTCATCTCCCATCATCCCACAACACAGTTCTGCGCCCAAACCTCCTGCCGTGCCCCGCGCCCTAAAGAGCCCGGTTACAGCTCCCCAGGTTCCCCCCAAGTGCTCCCGAGCCGTATACATTCGCCCTGAGGACCTGATCCCACGGCTCGGACGCAGAAGTGTTCTCCAAGTGCTTCCCTGCACCGCCAAACGCGCCTTCCGAGCCACTTCCGGGACTACAGCTCCCATCATGCTCCGCGGCGCCCATAGAGCGCTAGTCCAGCCGGGACTTTATCTCCCGTCATGCTCCGCGTCTCACCGGAAACCCATTGCAGCAGCGCCTACAACTCCCGTGACGCTCCGCGGCCCCATTAAACCGTATTATACCGGCGCCTACAACTCCCATCATCCCCCGCGCCCCAGAGAGCCCAGTTACACCCCCCAAGTGCCCGCCCGGACCTCGAAGAGCCCCAAAACTCTCCTCCCTGACCTCCAAGTGCCCCCCTGACCCCGAGTTGTCCCACAGAATCCTGAAGTGCCCCTCCAAGTGCCCACCCGGCTCCCCAAGTGTCCTCCAGTCCCCCAAGTTCTCTCTAAATTCCCTCCCCAGACCCAAAAGTGCCCCAAATGTTCCTCAGAAAAGTCTCCACGGACCCCAAAGTGGCCCCTTTTACCCTGAGAAAATTTTAAAAATTATAATCAAAGGACTAAAAATAGGAATAATTAGCATAAAGAGGGAGAAATAGTAGTCAATTAATTAATGAAGGGAATTGTGGTACTTAGAAGCAAAGACGGATAATGTTTTTAGTTGCTCAAAATGTTATCAATTCTTTTATATAAATATAAAAATTAGGTTATAAAAATACAGAATAATATTATTAAAAACATTAAAGTTTTGTTTTTATGACTTTATTAGATTTTAATGATAAATAAAAATTGATAAATTTTTTCAATGTTTTGGGATGTCAGTCCCAGGTGGGCGATGTCAGACATGCTGAGGCTCGGGGTGAGGAGCAGGTTGTCCAAACAGGGTCAGCTCACAAGGGGCTCATTCTTCTCCATGACCAGACCTCCTAAGGAGACATTCAGCATCAGGATCACTTGGGGAATGCTTCTCTCACCTCTTCTCTCAACTAGAAAATAAAAAAATCCGCCCTTGATCTAAAAAAAGAAAAAAAAAACATGGTGGATTTTCAAATCTTCCTCCTTAACAGAACTCCAAACTGACTCCAAGCAGCTGCACAAGCCTTGGACTTGAAGACAATGGAAGGAAGAGGAAGAGCCCTTGAGGCTTTCTGTATTTTCATGAACCCCAGGGTGCATTTGGGGCTGAGTCCAGGACCCTCAGGCACTGAGAGAAGGTTGAAGAAGCTGCTCAAGGAGTCAGAAGCAAAACTCCAAATCCCTTGGAGCATCCCTGGGCCCCACTGACTGCCGGCTCCTGGCACACTCAGCCATGGCATGGTCCAGTCTCACGCTGGGACACCTCCTGCACCAAAATTCTACCCTGGCAGGGACTTTTCTTTCTCCTCCCCTCCAGGCTGAAGCTGCCAAGCTGCACTTTGGGGAGGTTTCCTTCTCTTCCCACTGCCAAGGAAAGCTGTGTCTCCTGCTGTTCACAGACAGAGAAGGGCTGCTGGGGGATGTGGGGGTTGGAGGCTGCCTGGGGTACAGTGGCCATGAAATCATCGAGTTTTGAAATATTCTGTGAAAGAAGGAGGGGCATCAACAAAACTCCTACACTGGACTTAGGAAGAGCAGACTTCAGCCAATTAAGGATGCAGATTTGGGGAGTACCAAAATCAGGTACTGATTTTTTTAAGGGAAAGAGCCTTTTAAAACAAAGGATTCCAGGAAGGATGGACACACTTCCAGAAAAAAATCTTGAAGGAGCAGGAACAGCCTGTCCCTCTGTGACAAAAAATGAGCTGGTGGGGAAAATGACCGACCTGGCTGGGCAGGGAGCTTTTGCAGGAACTCAAGGAAAAGATGAGGGTGAATCACCTTTGGACAGAGGGGCAGGCAACTCAGGAAATGTTTAAGGATGTCATTAGGTCATGCAGAAAGAAAAGTAGAGAGGTGAAAGTTCAATTAGAGCTTAACATGGCTGCTTCTGTGAAGGATAATAAAAATGTTTTTATAAATACATTAATGGCAAAAGGAAGGCTACGAACAACCTCCATTTCTTATTGGGGGGGATATGGTTACCAAAGATGAGGAAAAGACTGAGGTACTCAACACCTTCTTTGTCTCAGTTTTCAACAATAAGACAGGTTTTCCTCAGGACAAGTGTTCTCCTGAGCTGGCAGATGGGGACAGGGAGCAGAAGAGCCCCCTGTAATCCAGGAGGAAGCAGTCAGAGACCTGCTGAGCCACTCAGATACTCACAGGTGGATGGGATCGGATGGGATCCATGCTAGGGGGATGAGGGAGCTGGTGGATGAGCTCCCCAAGCTGCTCTCCATCATTTCTCCTCATCAGTCCTGGCTCACTGGGGAGGTCCCAGAGGACTGGAGGTGCCAGTGTGAGCCCATCCCCAAGAAGGGCTGGCAGGAGGCTCTGGGGAACTGCAGGCCTGTCAGCCTGAGCTCGGTGCCTGGTGAGGTTTTGGAACAGATCCCCTTGAGTGCCATCCCACGGCACCTCCAGGATGGCCCAGGGGTCAGACCCAGCCAGCGTGGCTTTAGGAGGGGCAGGTCCTGCCTGACCAACCTGATCTCCTTTTATAACCAGCTGACCCGCCTGGTGGGTGCGGGAAAGGCTCTGGATGTGTCGAGCTGGACTTCAGCAAGGCCTTGGACACGGAGAGCCACAGCATTCCCTGGAAAAGCTGCAGCCCACGGCTTGGACAGGAGCACTCTTTGCTGGCTGCAGAAGTGGCTGGAGGCCGGGCCCAGAGAGTGGTGGGGATGGTGCTGCATCCAGCTGGTGTCCAGTCCCTGGTGGTGTCCCCAGGGATCTGTGCTGGGCCCAGTCCTGGTTAATATCTTCACTGAGGGTCTGGCTGAGGGGGTCGAGTCCAGCACTCACAAATTGCAGATGACACCAAGCTGGCTGCGAGTGGGGATCTGCTGGAGGGCAGGACAAGGAGACACAGCCTTAAGCTGCACCAGGGCAGGTTTAGGCTGGACAATAGGAAGGAGTTCCTCCCAAAAAGGTTGATTGGAAATTGGAACAGGCTGGCCAGGGGGGAGGTGGCGGAGTCACTGTCCCTCTCCAGTGGTCCTGGGGAGTGACATCAATCTGTGCTTAATAACTGATTTTGCTTTAATACAGTTGCTTCAAAATTGCTTCCTATTACACCCTGAATGTCTGTGGTGGTTTTATATTAGTTGATATTTGGTGAGGAGGGAAGAAGCCACCCATACAAATGTTTATTCTAGGAGGGGGCTGCTAAGAGCTTCCTTTGTGCTTAGCAAAACCAATAGCTGGCTGGCTCTGAGAACTGACACCTTATTATACCAATTGGAAGCTGGGTCAGCCTCTGTGAAATCCACATTTTAAAGACAGGCAAGGCCAGGAAAGCTCTCTGTTGTTTCCAGCTGTGAAGAGTTAACTGGGTGCTGGTCAGGCCGGCCCTGCTCCAGCCTGGCCTGCACC
>NW_005087789.1:9331-19842 GCF_000331425.1 Pseudopodoces humilis | reverse complement strand
CCGGCCCGGGGAAAAGGAGAGGGAAACTGGGAAAACTGGGGGCTGCAGATCCAACCTGGGGCTGGCTGGGGACCCTGGCTGGGGACTGCCAGCCCTTGGGGCTCCTCTGGGGAGATGCTGGATGCAGAGAGGGCTGGGGGATCCCAGGAGTGGCAGCACTGGCAGGGACCGGTTTGTACTGGGATCATCCTGGCAGTGATTTGGATTGTACTGGGGATGGACTGACATCATAGTGGGATCATAATGGGAGCAGCTGGGCCTATGCCAGGAGAGACTGCAATCATACTGAGGGAAACTGGCATCATACTGGGATGATACTGGCAGTCAGTAGGAGCTTCCAGGGGGCAATTTAGACCAAGTTGTGAGGGACTGGGAATATACCCTGCACTCCCCAGAACCTTGGGATCGCCCCCATATGTCCCATAAGTCTCCCCCAAACCCTCAAGGATCCCCGAGTGCCCCCTCAGCACCCGTTCAGGACCCCCCAAAGCGTCCCTGGATCCCTGCATGCTCCCGATCCCACAGATGCCCCTTTCAGCCACTGCTGGGAATTCATCTCCCATCATCCCCCGCGGTATCAGAGTCCCTTACAACACAGTTGCGCGCCCAAGCCTCCTGCCGTGCTCCGCGCCCTAAAGAGCCCGGTTACAGCTCCCCAGGTTCCCCCCAAGTGCTCCCGAGCCGTATACATTCGCCCCGAGGACCTCCAGCCTCGGATCGGACGCAAAAGTGCTTCCCAAGTGTCCTCCCGCACCGCAAAACGCGCCTTCCGAGCCACTTCCGGGACTACAGCTCCCATCGTGCTCCACGGCACCCTTGAGCGCTATTCCAGCCGGGACTTCATCTCCCGTCATGCCCCGCGCCTCACCGGAACACATTGCAGCTGCGCTTGTAACTCCCGTCATGCTCCGCGGCCCCATTAAACCGTATTATACCGGCGCCTACAACTCCCATCATCCCCCGCGGCCCATAGATTCCCTGTTACAGCCCCCCAAGTGCCCGCCCGGACCCCGAAGGGCCCCCAGATTCCCCTCCCTGACCTCCAAGTGCCCCCCTGGGCCCCCAAGTGCTCCCCTTGACCCCGAATTGTCTCACAGAATCCCGAAGTGCCCCTCCAAGTGCCCACCCGGCTCCCCCAAGTGTGCTCCGGACCCCCAAGTTCTCTCTAAATTCCCTCCCCAGACCCAAAAGTGCCCCAAATGTTCCTCAGAAAAGTCTCCGTGGGCCCCAAAGTGGCCCCTTTTACCCTGTCTGAGAATAGTTTAAAAATTATGATCGAAGTCTAAAAATAGGACGAATTAGCATATAGAGGGAGAAATAGAGGTCAATTAATTAATGAAGGGAATTACGGTACTTAGAACCAAAGACCAATAATGTTTTTTTTTAATATGAAAGAATGTATACATTCTTTCATATAAATATCAAAATTAGTTTATAAAAATACAGAAGAATATTATTGTAAAAATTAAACATTTATTTTTATTAATTAATTAGATTTTAATGATAAAAAAATTGATAAATGTTTTCATTGTTTTGGGATGTCTGTCCCAGGTGGGAGATGTGAGACATGCTGAGGCTCGGGGTGAGGAGCAGGTTGTCCAAACAGGGGCAGCCCGCAAGCGGCTCATTCTTCTCTGTGACCAGACCTCCTAAGGAGACATTCAGCATCAGGATTTTAAAGAGTAAATCGTGACCTCCTGATCAATACACAGAGATGTTTTACAGTTTGAACAGTAGAATGTTGTCACCGTAAGGTGCCTTCTTTGTTAACATACCTCATGTTGTGTCATGTTTGTTAAATCCCGATGTTGTTGTACCAGCCTTGTTAATGCCACCTGGCCTTGTCTGTTGCCTCTGCTGCTCCCGGCACCCCCCAATGGCACCGATGACGGCACCCAGTGTGTAGATGAGCAGAACTCCCATGGGGGGTAGCACCCAGGGGAAGTGGGATTAACATCTAAAGACCCCTAGAATCAGTGAGCCAGGGCACAAACCGGACTCCAAACTATACTGAGGAGCAAGGGAGAACACTGAGCAACTGACTGATGTTCTGGACTTTGTCACCATAACCAAACAACATTTGATCTCCACAACTACCCAATATTTACAGTATACTAGAGTCCTTCTAGAGGCTCTCCTGAAGACGGAATCCCCAGCTCTGCCTTGTGGCAAAGTTGAACACCTCCTTTTCTGGGTCATCCATTGGGAGCAGTAGTTGAGCTTCCCCCACCTAGAGCTGCCCTCAATAAAGGCATTAAAAAGGAGCTGCTCTCCTTACCTGTTCTTTTCAGAAGGACTGATGCCGTGGCAGTGACCCACGCTGCAGCACTGTGAGGGGGCTGTTCCCCATGGGATGGACTCAGGAAGGAGAAGTTCCTGGAGAAGTCTCCGGTGGGAGAGAGCCCAGGGTGCAGCAGGGGAACGACTCCTGTCCCTGAGCAGCGGGAAAAGCCCCGGGGGATGGAGTGACCATGGCCCCATTCCCTGTGTCCCTGCACTGCCGGGGGAGGAGGCACAGCCGGGAGGAGGGAGGGGTGGGGGGAAGCTGCTTTTAAGGGTCTTCCTTTACTTCTCATGATTCTGCTCTGAGTTTTTGGAGTTTTCTGCCAGAAATCTCTCTCCTCCCCCACTCATCCACAGGAATTTGGGGCAATTTTCCCTTTTGGGGGGAAATCTGAGCTATGAAGTGATGCCTCCTAATTAGCGCTGGGAGAAGTGAGGCTCCAGGGCTTCCCGCTGAGCCTGAGCCACCCAGCACCCAGGACTGAGAAAGGTGGGCCGGGAGCTGCGGAGAACTTTGTTTGTGTTGGGAGCTCAATGGCGTTGGGAGCCCGTTCCTGGCCCGTTCCTCATCTCCGGCCTTCCCCTCACACGGCCCGGGGAACTCTGAGGGCGCGGGGCGGGGCTGTGCCGTGTGCAGAGCCCGCCGCTGGCTGCGATTGGCTGCTTCTGCCGTCACTCGTGGTTCTGACGCGCGCTGATTGGGCAGAGCGGGGACAAGCCCGGCCCCGCTGGCGCCCCCAGGGCGGCCGTGGGGCAGGAGAGCCGCCATTGCCGGAGCGTCTGTGCGGGCCCGGCAGAGCGCCAGCGGCTGGAGCCCGGTGAGGCGGCGGCGGAGCTCGGAGGCGGCCCCGGCCATCGCAGGTGGGAGCCGCGCTCGGTTCTGCGGGGGCTCGGGGCTCGCTGCGGGCCCGGGAGGGGGCGGCAGGGGGCTGTGGCGGGTGGCTTGTGCCGTGGCCGGCCCGTGTTGGCCCTGGGCTGAGGGCGCTGCGGGAGCGGCTGCCCGCGGTCTCCTTGCCGCTGGGGCCTCGGCAGGAGGCGGTGGCGGAGCAGCGCTGGCTCGTCCCGGTTCGTGTCGGTAGCACGGAGGCGGCTGCGCTGTGCCCGGGGATGGGCGGGAAAATTCCCGGCGCCAGAGGTTTGTGTGGCCAAAGGAGCCAGAGGAGTGTGAAAGTGACTTTATTGCTGCCCAAAGGGAGAGGCCATGGGGCATTTGCCATGCGCTCTCTCCAGTTGCTGGAGGACGCAGCCTCGTTTTTGTCCTGATTTTCCCGGCCGCGTGTCCCTCTCCCTTTCCCCACTGGTGGAGGTGCTTGGAAGGTTCAGACTTCCCGAACTGCCTACTGCATGTCCCTGTTAATATGTAACCCCCACTTTTGTATACTATCCGATATTGGTGGCTCTGTTAAGTCTTTGTTCTTCTGGAAGTTCAGGAATTTAGCGGGACTTTGTCTGAGGAGCAGCCCCTGTCAATTAGTAACATTTTCTGAAACTGTTGCTTTCTCCCATTGCTTCCTTACGTGCAAGTCCTTGGCCCTATCTGCAAGCAGATTCGCTCACTGATTCTGTTTTTATTTCCTGGGTGTTCTTTGGTTTTGGGATTGCTCTCAGTGCCCTCATTCGCTGTCCTTTTGTAGCCGTTTCTGGCTCAGGAGGCCTGGCTGCCCCCTGCATCCCCTTGCTCAGCTGCTGAATGAGCTGCACTCAGCAAGGTGTGCATGGTGAAAAGATGAGAGTTGCTGTAGAACATAAGAGGAGAAACTGCATTCGTTTAACCCGTGGTCTGCCAGGGAAACATGGAGATGTGTTCCATTCCCCTCTGTTCCATGTTTGCACTGGTACACGGGCTGCTTTCTTATTTCCTTGTTATCTGTTTCACCACTTTTCCTTTGTGATCTATTTGCCAATAGCAGTTTGAGTCATTTAACTTTCCACAAGCTGTCTCCTTTTCCTGCTAGAAGATAATCTGATCCCATCCCATGGTGAAATGTTGTGTTCCTCATCTGGGTGGATTGGTGAGCAGGAAGGTCAGGAGCTGGAGCTGTCTGGTTGGGTATTATTTTGAGGACATCCTGTAATCTAATTATACCATGGAAATGATAAATGGGTTCTCTGGCTCCTGATATGAATTTGTTAGGGTTCCCAGGGGTTGGTTCATGGTGTTGCAGGATTTGTTCTGGTGGCCGTTCACCTTTTCCCCAGTTTTGGGTGCTCCCTCCAGCCAGGGCTGCATCAATTGTTAGCTTTTCTCTAATTAAATCAGCACATACTTGGATTCCCAACTGATTTCCCTGAACTTGTGGTAGCAAAAAAACCCCATTGCTCTAATTCACCCTAGATAACATACAAAGTGAGAGCACAAGTTGAGGTGGGGACTGGGATGACTTCACCCCATTTTTTATAGTGAAGTTTTCACAACATTCTCAATTTGCTGTTTTCCTTTTCAGCTTAACCAATTTCTGCTGCAGAGTCAGATATCCTCACCATGGGCTCTGCCTTTAGCTGTGCAAATTCCATCTGTGTCAGCAGGCAGAGCTTGGGGGCAGAGGAATTCAGCCCAATTCCTCCCCCAGGCAGGAAGACCCTGGTACATTGTCCAGGCTTTGCCCCAGAGGTGTTAATTTGCATTTCTAAAGCTCCTCTCCTGGCTTCGTGGAACGAAGCTTCTTTTCCAGGGCAGCCATGGGATGACTCACATGGAGGGCCCCCTCCCCCATCTGCTTTTTTTTTTTTTTTAACAATTTTCTATTAACTGTTTCCATTTTAAAGGGCCACCTTTCAAACTTCTAGTTTTCAAAATGCAGCTTAAAGGTGAAGATGGAAAAACACATACCATAATTTTGCCATTACTAAGAGCCACGCACAAACATAAAAACAAAAATTAGAAAGCAATCAAGTGTTTTATTTTTCTTCTCATCTGACTAAAAACTGATTCTCACACCCCGGGCCCAAACGGAACTGACAATAGAAAAGTAGAATTATTACGAAAAATTCTTCTTCTTAAAAACGAGATTCACTTAATAATTTATAAAAAGAATTTAATATAAATTAAAAGACAATTAGGAGACATAAGAAATAAAGCAAAGGGTTAAAACGGCCGGGTGCCTTGGCGCGCTGCCAAGAGCACACCTGGTATCCTATGGATACCCCTTTTATCCCATCCTTGCTGTGAGGGGTTAATGCATATTCAAGCATGTCCCCTCCCTGGTTCCGCCTTCTTAGATCATGCTTCTGCACAGTCTCAGTTTCTACTTGTCATCATTATTCTTGCTGGTCAGCATTCTTTTGGGGTCTGGTTTCCTTATCTCTGCAGATGGTCAGTTGTTGATAAGAGTCTGGGCCCCTCATCCTTCTTCTGAGGGCAGCTGAGCTTATCTTTCCCCCCTGCCCACGTCCTGGTACCGGTTTTTTGATAACAGTTTGCTCTCCCTTTCCTGCTGCTGATAACAGCCTGTTTTCCACAGCTTGATCCTCCCATTGTCTTGCCTTGTCCGGATGAAACATATCTTTATTATTCAGAATTCCTACCTAAGCCTATAACTTACTAAGAGAGAAAAGAATATAGTGAAAGCATATAATATATATTTATCAGAATAATTGTGAAAAGCCAATATTTACAACATGAATTCACAACATTCTCATGGTGTAATCCTTTCACTGAAACTGTGAAAAGCAAAAACTCGCCAAAATGTCTTTAGAGAAACAAAGCATTACTTGATTCTGAACAGAATCATTTCAACCACACATAGTCTGCATGTGCAGAGAAAATCATTCCATGACATGTGAGTTTTACTAGATTTTTCCTAAACTTTATACAGTCTGAACCCATAGAAATCCATGGGTTTAGTGTTCATTGTTTCCAAGGTGTGGAGTTCTTAGTGTTTGGTTTCCTGTTGCACCCGGATTTCTGTGCCTGTGATGTGAATTAGGTCTGCACTCCTGGATTTCCTGCTCAGCCTTTTCCAGACCAGGTGTCTCCAGCTGTGCCAGGGCAGTGTCTGGGGTAGATGTTGGTTGATGTTTGCTGCTGGGCCTTGATGTTTTGTTGATGGTCATTGTCTTTGTGGGAATCTTTTGGGCTCTTCCCAGTCTGTTGAGGTGTTAAGCTCATCTCTGCTGAGTGGTGGAAAACCCCTAAAAAAAAAAAGTTTAAATTCCTTTCCCAAGGCAAATGCAAACAAAGCCTGACTGGAGAAATCAAATAAAAAATAATTTTACACTCGGTATATTTCCCACAATCTAATCCCAGCCGTCCCAGAGTGTGAGTGTAATTGAGAGCCAGAGTGGAATTCTCACAGTGCCTTCCCCAGCAGCTGTGGCAAGGGCAGGCACAGAAAGCCCTGAAGCTCCAGCAGTGCCAGCCAGGATTGTCCCGCAGGGGCTGGAGGTGCCAAAGGAGGGTGCCCAGGCCGAGGATTTCAGCAGAGGATCTGTGGGCAGGCCCAGGGGCTTCCCCCGCTGGGGAGCCCTGGCTGTTGCTGCGTTGCCTTCAGTGCAGGCTTAGGAGCGGCCTCCCATCCTCCTGCTGCAGCCGGGAAATCCAAATCTCCGGGGCTTCAGAGCCCTTGAGCCGAGGCTGAGGGGTCCCCCCGTGTTCAGCTGTGCTGGGGCTGTTTCTGTGCTCAGGGACACTTGGAATGGGCTGCGCCACTTGGCCACCAGAGCTGCTTCTTTCCACTCCTTCGGCAGGACCCGATGTCCTGGTTGGATGTTGTGAACAGCAGAGTCCCAAGGCAGGGTCTGTGCCAGCCCAGCTTCCTGAGGGAGAGATTCCACAAGAGACAGGATTCTGGCCACAGCCTGCTTTGAATATACATCCCTGATCTCCACCCTGCACTAGGTGGAGATTTACTAGGGTAAGGAATTCCAAAGATCAGTTCCAAGGGAGATAATTAAATATCTGCCCTGGGTCTGGCTCTTACTCTTGCCAAAGCCAAAAGCTGTACCCATGGAATCTTGGTTTCTATCAGCAGCTTCCAAAGGTGTTTCTTTGTTTCCCCATTCATTCTTCTTGCCTGACCTGAGCTCTGGGGGTGCCCGGGGTTGTGGAGGTCCCATTGTATTCCTAAAGCTGCCATAACCCCCCTGAAGGATCTTTCCTGTAAAATGAGTTCCCCTGAGTCTGTTGCTTCCATAATCCCTTTTCTTGGAAATAATATTTTTTAGAAATCCCTTGATAACTGATCCAGTGATTGCTGAGGAAGTCAGAATTGCTTTTGGCACCCTGTTAGCTGCCCTGGTATCACCAGAAGATATTTAAGCCTTCCTTCTGAGGGCATTTCAGTGCCAGGCTCTTACAAGCACAGCCCACTCTGCAGGTTGAGCTGACATGGGGGCTGTGACCTGGGCTTTGTCTAATTCCCTTTCCTTAACAATAGCGAGTCTTGTAATTCTTTTCCCTTCTGCTGCCCTTGAAAGCCCATCCATAAACACATTTTCTCCCTTAGGCCAGGGAATGTCTCATAAATCTCTCCCAGCCCTGGTCTGGAGCTCTGTCACTGGAATGCAGTCGTGGGTTTCTTCCCAGCCCTCTCTCCAGGCTGTTCAAACAGGAGGCTGGGTTAAACCCTTCCCCTCTCCTCAGTTCTAAATCCTCCTGTGCCACTGAACAAGTTTCATTCTGTAGTCACCAAGCTCTGCTCATCTATTTAGAGGCTCTGTTGGGATACATAGCTTTAACTTGATGCCAGACTTGAACATAGGAGATCTTCCTGCCATCAGTTTTTGGGCCTCAGTTCCCATTAAAGCTGGTGCAAGTTTTGTTTACTTTCTCGTGTGCATACTGTAACATTGAGACTATCTGGGGTTAAAAAATCACACAATGTTCTGGCTAGAACAGAGAATCCTCAATCCAGCTCCTGCAATTCCCTAATTATCCTAAGAATTGCTGCAGCTCCTTTTTAGTCCTGGGAAACATTATTTCTGAGATTCCCCAGCCCCTCTCTGGGTCAATACACCACAAACCTTCAGTCAAAATAGGTCCCAAATATTTAACCTTTTTATCCACTATTTGCACTTTTTTCCCCAAGTACTCAAAGATGCTTTTTAGCCTGAAAATTAAGCAATTGCACAGAGGCTTCTTCTTCTTCTCCTCCTGATTGGAGCAAGTCACCTACATCCTGCATTAAGCCAGTCCCTGGGGCTGGGGTAAATTCCTTTGATATTTCCTACAAGGCTTGCCCCAATCAGGTCGGTGCTTCTGTGCATCCCTGCAGAAGGACCGTCCTTGTCTTCACCGTTTTTCCTTCTACCTCTTGTTCCCTCTCAAAGGCAGAATTCTGTTTCCATACTCCGTAAGTGGACATCCCCAGAAAGCATCTTTTCCATCAACTTCTGAATGGCAGCAGTGTGAGGAGGAGACCTGGTTCAGGATGGTGTAAGGATCTGAGACTGTGGGGTGCCTCGGTTTAATAATCTCATTTATTATTCTTAGCTCCTGCAGCATTCTGTGGATTCCATCTGATTTCTTGTTTGGCAGGATAGGAGCATTCTAGGGAGACATCCCTGGCTCCCAAAGCCCTGCCTTTAGCAGAACTCACTGACAGGCTGTGAACCCTTCCTTCCCTCCCTTGGAACAGGGTATTGCTTTTAGATACCTCTTGTCCTGGTTGCTTCAGGGTAATTTGGAGAGGCTCCATATCTAATTTTCCCTATTTCCCTGGGGCTGCCCACACTTCTGGGTTCACTTCAGCACAGGCCCTGCAAGACATTTGTCATGGAGTTATAACGGTGTTAGCCTCCGTTTTACATTTTAGAATATAAATTTGTATTCCCACATTAGCCATCTAATCCCTTCCCAGTTACATTACAATCACAATTAGGGGGAAGCAGAAATCCATGAGTTTCAAATCTGTCTCCCACATCTGCAAATAATGGTTGAAAAAACCACACCTACTCATCTTTCGCACTTATCCTCTCAATTATCAAAGACATTTTTGGCATTTTTCCCCCCTTAGGTCTAAGATTCAGAATGGATTGAGGCCCCTCAGGAAAGGCCTCCTCTCTATCCATATCCACCCTGAATGTTCCCAAGGGCTCCAGTGGGGTGGGTCCCTGGTGTAATGGGAGCTCTGACACCGCTAAGAATCCGTGTCCATCAAGGGCTGGACTTGCTCCTGCTGAGGGTGCTCCTGTCTGTGCTTGCAGTGTCCTTGTGCCCTGCAGCTGGAAGGCTGATTCCTTGCCAGGGGCTGTTTGGGTGGGCTGTCCCCTGGCCAGGCGGGCAATGCCTGTGCCAGGTCCTTGTGGCCGAGGGTGTCCCCTGGGTGCTGGGGCCCCCTTGGGCCCTGGGCTTGATCCCTCAGGGGCTGTAGGAACTGTGCCATGGCCTTTGCCTTCAGCTTGGCCTTTTGCTCATCCCTTCTTGCATTCACCTGCTGTGCCTTTGTGAGCAAGTGCTGCAGGGGCTTCTTCTGGCCCTCCTGCAGCCCCCTCAGTGCCTGTGGGTGCTCTGGCAGCTGCTGAGCTTTCTGCAAAATCCTTCCTTTCTCCAGGGACCCAAACAAAATCCTTAAAAGAAAATCTCAATCCTGACATGTCTAATCCGCATTTCCCAGATGTTCCTCCTCCTCGCTGTGCTGAGGCTTCCCTCCCCAGCCCGTATCCCAGAGCCGGTCTCTGTCCTGCCGCAGTGTCCAAAGGCGGGCAGGGCCGGCAGCTCCACGGGGCCGGGCAGCGGCCGGGGCGTCCCGTAGCCTCCTGGGGGCCGGGGGCCACTGCCGGCCCTGCCCGGGGGGTGCTGGGCTCAGGCAGCGCCCGGCGCTGAGCCCCGGCTGCCCCACAGCCCCGGCCCGGCCCCACAGCTCCCCACAGGCCCCCAGCCCGTGCTCCCGGTGCCGCAGCTCTGCGCCCGCTCCTGCCGCTCCCAGCTCAGAGAAACCCCCTGAAATCCTGACCTCCTTCTTTTCCTGTCCTGGAAACCAGGGATACAAAGCATCTGGATTAGCTAGCAAACTTTGAGGATAAGACCCTGCTGAAAGACAACCCAGTCCTCAGTATTTTTCTCTTCCCCCTCTTTTCCATCATCATTTTTCTTACCCCGTAGATTCCTCACACTGCTTCTTGCCTTAAGCACATTCCTGCACACTCCCTTCACCCAATCCCTTCCCAGTACACCAACACCATCCATCCCCTGTTGTCTAAATCCCTTCTCGACTTCCCTTATTGCCCTCCTGGGTGTCCATGTCCTTAATTCCCTCTGGGAGAATGTGCAAACTACCTCAACATGCTCC
>NW_005087788.1:21128-33176 GCF_000331425.1 Pseudopodoces humilis | reverse complement strand
GTTCAGGGGAATTTCGGGGGGTTTTGGGGGGGTTTGGGGGGGTTTCGGGGTGTTTAGGAGGTGTTCAGGGGAATTTCGGGGGGTTTTGGGGGGGTTTGGGGGGGTTTCGGGGTGTTTAGGAGGTGTTCAGGGGAATTTCGGGGGGTTTTGGGGGGGTTTGGGGGGGTTTCGGGGTGTTTAGGAGGTGTTCAGGGGAATTTCGGGGGGTTTTGGGGGGGTTTGGGGGGGTTTCGGGGTGTTTAGGAGGTGTTCAGGGGAATTTCGGGGGGTTTCGGGGGGGTTTCGGGGATCCCACGGTGTTCTCCCGGCAGCGGCGCGGGGTCCCGGTTACGGGCTGCTGTCGATCCGCGTGGACGGCAACGACGTTTTCGCGGTGTACAACGCCACGCGGGAGGCGCGGCGCCGCGCCGTGGCCGAGAACCAGCCCTTCCTCATCGAGGCCATGACCTACCGGTCAGCATTCCCAAAAAAAACCAACCCCCATTCCCGACCTTCTCCCACCCCTTTTCCCCCCCCTTTCCCGGCTCCTTTTCCTCGTCCTCGCGGGAATCCAGGAGAAATTCCCGTTTCTCGCGGATTTCGCCTGGATTTTTCTTCTCTTTTTTTGCCGGTTTTTCCCCGTTTCTTGTTGGCTTTTTCACCAATTTTTCCCCTTTTCCCATGGGTTTTTCTCCCGTTTTCCCCGTTTCCAGCAGGTTTCTCATGGATTTTTCCCCTTTTCCCATGGATTTTTCCCCATTTCCCGTGGATTTTTCCCCATTTCCCACGAATCTCTGATGGATTTCCCACCAATTCTCCATTTCCCATGGATTTTTCCCCATTTCCCATGGATTTTTCCCCATTTCCCATGGATTTTTCTCCATTTCCCATGGATTTTTCCCCATTTCCCATGGAATTGCTCCCACTTTTTCCCATTTCCCACAGGTTTCCGATGGATTTTTCTCCCATTTTCCCTCAATTTCCCACAGACTTCTCACCAATTCCATTTCCCGTGGATTTTTCCCCATTTCCCATGGATTTTTCCCCATTTCCCATGGATTTTTCTCCATTTCCCATGGATTTTTCCCCATTTCCCATGGATTTTTCCCCATTTCCCCTGGATTTTTACAGGTTTCCGATGGATTTTTCTCCCATTTTCCCTCAATTTCCCACAGACTTCTCACCAATTCCACTTCCCGTGGATTTTTCCCCATTTCCCATGGATTTTTCCCCATTTCCCATGGATTTTTCCCCATTTCCCATGGATTTTTCTCCATTTCCCATGGATTTTTCCCCATTTCCCATGGATTTTTCCCCATTTCCCGTGGATTTTTCCCCATTTCCCACGGATCTCTGATGGATTTCCCACCAATTCTCCATTTCCCATGGATTTTTCCCCATTTCCCATGGATTTTTCCCCATTTCCCATGGATTTTTCTCCATTTCCCATGGATTTTTCCCCATTTCCCATGGATTTTTCCCCATTTCCCGTGGATTTTTCCCCATTTCCCACGGATCTCTGATGGATTTCCCACCAATTCCCCTTTTCCCATGGATTTTTCTCCCGTTTTCCCCATTTCCAGCAGGTTTCCCATGGGTTTTTCCCCATTTCCCATGGATTTCCTCCCACTTTTCCCCATTTCCCACGAATCTCCCATGGATTTTCCCTGGATTCTCCCCATTCCCGGTGTTTTTCCCCCAGGATCGGGCACCACAGCACGAGTGACGACAGCTCGGCGTACCGCTCGGTGGACGAGGTGAATTACTGGGACAAGCAGGATCATCCCATCTCCCGGCTCCGGCACTACATGGCCCGCAGGGGCTGGTGGGACGAGGAGGAGGAGAAGGCCTGGAGGAAGAGCTCCCGGAAAATGGTCATTCCCAGCGGGATTCCCGGGAAAAAACGGGGATTTGGGGTGGGGAAAAATGGGATTTAGGGTGGGGAACAAGCGGGGTTTGGGGTGGGGAAAAACGGGAATTTGGGTGGGAAATGTTCAGGGTTTGGGAAAAATTGGGAATTTGGGTGGGAAAAAAGGGGAATTTGGGTGGGAAAAAACGGGATTTGGGGTGGGAAAAAACAGGGATTTGAGGTGGGAAATGTTCAGGGATTTGGGGTGGGAAAAAACCGGGGTTTGGGGTGGGAAAAAACGGGGATTGGGGTGGGAAAAAACGGGATTTAGGGTGGGGAACAACTGGGATTTGGGGTGGGAAAAAATGGGGTTTGGGGTGGGAAAAAATGGGGTTTGGGGTGGGAAAAAATGGGAATTGGGGTGGGAAATGTTCAGGGATTGGGATAAAATGGGATTTGGGGTGGGAAAAAACGGGAATTGGGTTGGGAACAACCGGGGTTTGGGTGGGAAATGTTCAGGGATTGGGGTTTGGAATATTTGGGATTTGGGGGGGGAAAAACGGGATTTGGGAGGGAAAAAATGGGAATTGGGGTGGGAAATATTCGGGGTTTGGGAAATATTTGGGGTTTGGGGTGGGAAATACTCAAGGTGGGAAAAAACGGGAATTGGGGTGGGAAATGTTCAGGGATTGGGGTGGGAAATACTCGGGATTTGGGGGGGGGAACAGCCGGGGTTTGGGGTGGGAAATGTTCAGGGATTGGGAAATATTTGGGGTTTGAGGGGTGAAATATTTGGGATTTGGGCTGGGAAATATTCGGGATTTGGGGTGGGAAATATTTGGGATTTGGGGTTTGGGGTGGGAAATGTTCAGGGTTTGAAATATTTGGGGTTTGGGGTTTGGAATATTCGGGATTTGGGCTGGGAAATATTCGGGATTTTGGGGTGGGAAACACCCAGGGAATTTCGGGCTGGGAAAGGCTGGAAAAGCTGGAATTTCAGGCTGAAAAAGCTGGAATTGGGGCTGGAAAAGCCGGAATTTGGGGCTGAAAAAGCTGGAATTTCAGGCTGAAAAAGCTGGAATTGGGGCTGGAAAAGCCGGAATTTGGGCCTGGAAAAGCTGGAATTTCAGGCTGAAAAAGCTGGAATTGGGGCTGGAAAAGCTGGAATTTGGGCCTGGAAAAGCTGGAATTTCAGGCTGAAAAAGCTGGAATTAGGGCTGGAAAAGCCGGAATTTGGGGCTGAAAAAGCTGAAATTGGGGCTGGAAAAGGCTGGAAAAGCCGGAATTTGGGGCCCAGAAAAGCCGGAATTTTGGGTTGTAAAAGCCGGAATTTGGGGCTGGAAAAGGCAGGAATTTCAGGCTGGAAAAAGCAGGAATTATGGGGCTGGAAAAGCCGGAATTTGGAGCTGGAAAAGGCCGGAAAAGCCGGAATTGGGGGCTGGAAAAGCCGGAATTGGGGCTGGAAAAGGCAGGAATTGGGGCTGGAAAAGCTGGAACCGGGGACAGGAGAATCCGGAATTGGGGGCTGAAAAAGCCGGAATTTCAGGCTGGAAAAGGCAGGAATTTTGGTCTGGGAAAAGCTGTAAATTGGGGCTGGAAAAGGCTGGAAAAGCTGGAATTGGGGCTGGAAAAGCCGGAATTGGGGACAGGAGAATCCGGAATTCCGGGCTGAAAAAGCCGGAATTTCAGGCTGGAAAAGCCGGAATTTCGAGCTGGAAAAGGCAGGAATTTTGGGTCTGGAAAAGCCGGAATTCCGGGCTGGAAAAGCTGGAATTTGGGGCTGAAAAAGCCGGAATTCGGGGCTTAAAAAACTGGAATTTCAGGCTGGAAAAGGCAGGAATTTTGGGTTGTAAAAGCTGAAATTTGGGGCCCAGAAAAACCGGAATTTTGGGTTGTAAAAGCCGGAATTTGGGGCTGGAAAAGCCGGAATTTCGAGCTGGAAAAGGCGGAATTTCAGGCTGGAAAAGGCAGGAATTTCGGGTCTGGAAAAGCCGGAATTTCAGGCTGGAAAAGGCAGGAATTGGGGGCTGGAAAAGCCAGAATTTCAGGCCGGAAAAGGCAGGAATTTGGGGCTGGAAAAGCCGGAATTTGGGGCTGAAAAAGCCGGAATTTGGGGCTGAAAAAGCCGGAATTTGGGGCTGGAAAAGCCGGAATTTCAGGGTGGAAAAGGCAGGAATTGGGGGCTGGAAAAGGCAGGAATTTGGGGCTGGAAAAGCTGGAATTTCAGCCTGGAAAAGCTGGAATCGTGTCCGGCATTCCCGCAGGTGCTGGAGGCGTTCGAGCAGGCGGAGCGGGAGCCGAAGCCGCCTCCTCACCTGCTCTTCTCCGACGTTTACCGGGAGATGCCCCCGCGGCTGCGGCGGCAGCGGGAGGAGCTGCAGCGGCACCTGGAGACCTACGGGGAGCACTACCCGCTCCAGAACTTCCAGAAGTGAGCCGGGAATCCCGGGAATCCCGCGGGAATTCCATGGGAAAACCACGGGAATTCCACGGGAAACCCACGGGAATCCCAAGGGAATGCCACGGGAAACCCACGGGAATTCCGGGAGGACCACGGGAATCCCACGGGAATCCCTCAGCACCTCCGGGAATCCCGGAAAAACCACGGGAAACCCACGGGAAACCCACAGGAATCCCCTGGGAAATCACGGGAATCCCTGAGCATCTCCGGGAATCCCGGGAAAACCACGGGAATTCCACGGGAAACCCACAGGAAACCCACGGGAATCCCCTGGGAAATCACGGGAATCCCTCAGCATCCCCGGGAATCCCTGAGCATCTCCGGGAATCCCGGGAAAACCACGGGAATTCCATGGGAAACCCACGGGAATCCCGGGAATCCCATGGGAATTCCACGGAAAACCACGGGAATTCCACGGGAAACCCATGGGAATCCCGGGAATCCCACAGGAATTCCACGGGAATCCCAGGAAACCCCTGGGAAATCCCGGGAATCCCCTGGAAATTCCATGGGAAACCCACGGGAATCCCAGGAATCCCCTGGGAAATCACAGGAATCCCTCAGCGCCCTCGGAAATCCCTGAGCATCTCCGGGAATTCCATGGGAAACCCACGGGAAACCCACGGGAAACCCACGGGAATCCCGGGAATCCCATGGGAATTCCATGGGAAAACCCACGGGAATCCCACGGGAATCCCCCGGAAATCCATCAGCACCCTCCGGAATCCCCGAGCACCCTTGGGAATCCCTCAACACCCCGGGAATTCTGGGAAACCCCCGGGAATCCCTCAGCACCATCGGGAATTCCAGGAAACCCCTGGGAATTCCGGGAATCCCTTGGGAATTCCGGGAAACCCCCGGGAATCCCTCAGCATTCCCGGGAATCCCTCAGCACCCTCGGGAATTCCAGGAATCCCTCGGGAATCCCTGAGCACCCCCGGGAATTCCAGGAAACCCCCAGGAATTCCGGGAAACCCCTGGGAATCCCTCAGCATTCCCGGGAATCCCCCAGGAATCCCTCAGCATTCCCAGGAATCCCCCAGGAATCCCTCAGCACCCTCTGGAATTCCGGGAATTCTCCGGGAATCCCTCCGCACCCTTGGGAATTCCGGGAATTCTCCGGGAATCCCTCAGCACCCTTGGGAATTCCAGGAATTCTCCGGGAATCCCTCAGCATTCCCAGGAATTCCAGGAAATCCCCAGGATTTCTGGGAAACCCCCGGGAATCCCTCAGCACCATTGGGAATTCCAGGAATTCTCCAGGAATCCCTCAGCATTCCCAGGAATTCCGGGAAACCCCCGGGAATCCCTCAGCACCCTTGAGAATTCCGGGAATTCTCCGGGAATCCCTCAGCATCCCCGGGAGTTCCGGGAATCCCCCAGGAATCCCTCAGCACCCTCTGGAATTCCGGGAATTCTCCGGGAATCCCTCAGCACCCTCTGGAATTCCGGGAATCCCTCAGCACCCTCTGGAATTCTGGGAATCCCTCAGCACCCTCTGGAATTCCGGGAAATCCCCGGGAATCCCTCAGCACCCGCGGGAGTTCCGGGAAATCCCCGGGAATTCCGGGAAAACCCCAAACCCGCTGGAATCCGCCCCAAAATCCACGTGGAGCGCCCCCCGGGGGAGCCTTTCCCGCTCCAGCAGCCACGATCCAGGAATTCCCGGGAATTCCCTGGGATTCCCCGGGCACCCCCCGGGGTTCCCCGAGCGAATTTCCCCCCAAATTCCCGCGGGGATCCCGGGGCAGCTGGAAGCGATCCCGGAATTCCCGGATCCCCCAATAAAATAAGATTTGGGAAGTGAAAGAGCCTCGGGATTTTTTTGGGATTTTGGGATTTTTTTGGGGGATTTTGGGATTTTGGGATTCCGGGATTTTTTTTTTAGGGAAGGATCCCGCGGGATTTGAGGGCTCCGGGAATGACGGGAACACCCCAACAAAAAAATAAAAAAAATAGAAACGAATCAGTGGGAAAAGAAGGAATTTATTCAGGGGGGATCCCAAAAACTCCGGATCCCGGGAGGATCCCAGATCCCGGAGGATCCCGGGAGGATCAGGGGTTGGTTCAGGGGGGATCCCAGATTTGGGAGGATCGGGGATTGATCCAGGGGGGGATCCCAGATCCCAGAGGATCCCAGGACGAGCAGGGATTGGTTCGGGGGGATCCCAGATTTGGGAGGAGCAGGGGTTGATCCTGGGAGGATCCCAGATCTGGGAGGATCCCGGGAAGGTCCCAAATCCCAGGAGGATCCCAGGAGAATCAGGGATTGGTTCAGGGGGGATCCCAAATCCGGGAGGATCCCGGAGGATCCCAGGAGGATCGGGGGTTGTTTCTTTTTTTGGCCCAGATCCCGGGTGGATCCCGGCGGATCCCGTGCGGCGGATCCCGTGCGGCGGATCCCCGGGGTTACTCCATGCCCAGGATCCGGCAGTGCGGCAGCGCCGCCTCCAGCAGCGCCCGGAGCCGCGCCGGGCTCGGAACCGCCAACCCCGCCAGGTCCAGAGAGCGCAGCTGCCTGTAGGGAACAACCGGAGAGACACCGTGACTGCCTGTAGGGAACAACCGGAGAGACACCGTGACTGCCTGTAGGGAACAACCGGAGAGACACCGTGACTGCCTGTAGGGAACAACCGGAGAGACACCGTGACTGCCTGTAGGGAACAACCGGAGAGAAACACCGTGACTGCCTGTAGGGAACAACCGGAGAGACACCGTGACTGCCTGTAGGGAACAACCGGAGAGACACCGTGACTGCCTGTAGGGAACAACCGGAAAGACACCGGGGGACACCGGGGGACACCGGGAGAAATGGGAGAACTGGGGGAACTGGAACACGCAGGTGACACCCAAGGGACGCTCGGGTGACACCCGGGGACACTCAGGGACACTCAGGTGACACAGGGGTGACACAGGGGTGACACTGGTGACACAGGGAGACACTGGTGACACTGAGGTGACACTGAGGTGACACTGAGGTGACACTGAGGTGACACTGAGGTGACACTGAGGTGACACTGAGGTGACACTGAGGTGACACTGAGGTGACACTGAGGTGACACTGAGGTGACACTGAGGTGACACAGGTGCCACACAGAGGTGACACTGGGTGACACTCAGGTGACACTGAGATGACACTCAGGTGACACTGGGTGACACTGAGGTGACACAGGTGCCACACAGGGGTGACACTGGGTGACACAGGTGCCACCCGGGGACACTGGGTGACACTGGGGGACACTCAGGTGACACTCAGGTGACACTGGGTGACACACGGGTGACACTGGTGACACTGGGGTGACACTGGTGACACTGGGGTGACAGGGGTGACACTGGGGTGACACTGGGGGACACTGGGTGACACACGGGTGACACTGAGGTGACACTGGGGGACACTCAGGTGACACTGGGTGACACTGAGATGACACTCAGGTGACACATGGGGACACTGGGTGACACAGGTGCCACACAGGGGTGACATTGGGTGACACAGGTGCCACCCGGGGACACTGGGTGACACTGGGGGACACTCATGTGACACTGGGGTGACACACGGGTGACACTGGGGTGACACTGAGGTGACACTGCTGACACTGGGGTGACAGGGGTGACACTGGGGTGACACGGGTGACACACGGGTGACACTGAGGTGACACTGGGGGACACTGGGGAACACACGGGTGACACTCAGGTGACACTGAGGTGACACAGAGATGACACGGGTGACACACAGGTGACACAGGTGACACTGAGGTGACACACAGGTGACACAGGTGTCTCACCTGAGGTGGTGCAGCGTGGCCAGGCCCCGCTCGCTCACCTGGGGACACCGGGCCAGCGCCAGGTGCTGCAGGGTGGCCTCGAAGACGTGGAGCCGGGCCAGGAGCCAGTCGGACACGTGGGGACAACCGGAGAGGTCCAGGTGTGACAGGTGTGACAGGGACACTGCGGGACAGAACAGGTGTGACAGGTGTGACAGGTGTGACAGGTGTGACAGGTGTGACAGGTGTGACAGGTGTGACAGGTGTGACAGGTGTGACAGGTGTGACAGGTGTGACAGGTGTGACAGGTGTGACAGGTGTGACAGGTGTGACAGGTGTGACAGGTGTGACAGGTGTGACAGGTGTGACAGGTGTGACAGGTGTGACAGGTGTGACAGGTGTGACAGGTGTGACAGGTGTGACAGGTGTGACAGGTGTGACAGGTGTGACAGGTGTGACAGGTGTGACAGGTGTGACAGGTGTGACAGGTGTGACAGGTGTGACAGGTGTGACAGGTGTGACAGGTGTGACAGGTGTGACAGGTGTGACAGGTGTGACAGGTGTGACAGGTGTGACAGGTGTGACAGGTGTGACAGGTGTGACAGGTGTGACAGGTGTGACAGGTGTGACAGGTGTGACAGGTGTGACAGGTGTGACAGGTGTGACAGGTGTGACAGGTGTGACAGGTGTGACAGGTGTGACAGGTGTGACAGGTGTGACAGGTGTGACAGGTGTGACAGGTGTGACAGGTGTGACAGGTGTGACAGGTGTGACAGGTGTGACAGGTGTGACAGGTGTGACAGGTGTGACAGGTGTGACAGGTGTGACAGGTGTGACAGGTGTGACAGGTGTGACAGGTGTGACAGGTGTGACAGGTGTGACAGGTGTGACAGGTGTGACAGGTGTGACAGGTGTGACAGGTGTGACAGGTGTGACAGGTGTGACAGGTGTGACAGGTGTGACAGGTGTGACAGGTGTGACAGGTGTGACAGGTGTGACAGGTGTGACAGGTGTGACAGGTGTGACAGGTGTGACAGGTGTGACAGGTGTGACAGGTGTGACAGGTGTGACAGGTGTGACAGGTGTGACAGGTGTGACAGGTGTGACAGGTGTGACAGGTGTGACAGGTGTGACAGGTGTGACAGGTGTGACAGGTGTGACAGGTGTGACAGGTGTGACAGGTGTGACAGGTGTGACAGGTGTGACAGGTGTGACAGGTGTGACAGGTGTGACAGGTGTGACAGGTGTGACAGGTGTGACAGGTGTGACAGGTGTGACAGGTGTGACAGGTGTGACAGGTGTGACAGGTGTGACAGGTGTGACAGGTGTGACAGGTGTGACAGGTGTGACAGGTGTGACAGGTGTGACAGGTGTGACAGGTGTGACAGGTGTGACAGGTGTGACAGGTGTGACAGGTGTGACAGGTGTGACAGGTGTGACAGGTGTGACAGGTGTGACAGGTGTGACAGGTGTGACAGGTGTGACAGGTGTGACAGGTGTGACAGGTGTGACAGGTGTGACAGGTGTGACAGGTGTGACAGGTGTGACAGGTGTGACAGGTGTGACAGGTGTGACAGGTGTGACAGGTGTGACAGGTGTGACAGGTGTGACAGGTGTGACAGGTGTGACAGGTGTGACAGGTGTGACAGGTGTGACAGGTGTGACAGGTGTGACAGGTGTGACAGGTGTGACAGGTGTGACAGGTGTGACAGGTGTGACAGGTGTGACAGGTGTGACAGGTGTGACAGGTGTGACAGGTGTGACAGGTGTGACAGGTGTGACAGGTGTGACAGGTGTGACAGGTGTGACAGGTGTGACAGGTGTGACAGGTGTGACAGGTGTGACAGGTGTGACAGGTGTGACAGGTGTGACAGGTGTGACAGGTGTGACAGGTGTGACAGGTGTGACAGGTGTGACAGGTGTGACAGGTGTGACAGGTGTGACAGGTGTGACAGGTGTGACAGGTGTGACAGGTGTGACAGGTGTGACAGGTGTGACAGGTGTGACAGGTGTGACAGGTGTGACAGGTGTGACAGGTGTGACAGGTGTGACAGGTGTGACAGGTGTGACAGGTGTGACAGGTGTGACAGGTGTGACAGGTGTGACAGGTGTGACGTGTGACAGGGACACTGCGGGACAGAACAGGTCTCACAGGTGTGACAGGTGTCACAGGGACACTGCGTGACAGGTGTCACAGGTGTGACGGGTGTGACAGGTGTGACAGGGACACTGTGGGACACAGGACAGGTGTGACACAGGTGTGACAGTTGGGACAGGTGTGATGGGTGTGACAGCTGTGAGGGACACCAGGTGTCAGGACAGGTGTGACACAGGTGTGACACAGGTGTGACAGCTGGGACAGGGACACTGCGGGGACACAGGGACAGGTGGGACAGGTGGGACAGGTGTGACAGGGACACTGTGGGATGCAGGACAGGTGTGACACAGGTGTGACAGAGGTGTGACAGCTGGGACAGGGACACTGTAGGACAGGTGACACAGGTGTGCCAGGTGTGCCAGGGACACTGTAGGACAGGTGTGACAGATGTGACAGGTGGAGACAACCCAAGAGGTCCAGGTGTGACAGCTGGGACAGGGACACTGCGGGACAGGTGTGACAAAGTGTTTTGAGGTGTTTCAGGGTGTTTGGGGGTATTTTCAGGGTGTTTTGGGGTACTTTCAGGAGTTTCAGGGTGTTTTTGGGGTCTTTCAGGGTATTTTTGGGGTGTTTTGGGGTATTTTCAGGGTGTTTTTGGGGTATTTCCAGGTGTTTCAGGGTGTTTTTGGGGTATTTTCAGATGTTTCAGGGTATTTACAGGGTGATTTTGGGGTATTTTCAGGGTGTTTTGGGGTATTTCTAGGTGTTTCAGGTTGTTTTGGGGGTATTTACAGCTGTTTCAGGTTGGTTTTGGGGTATTTTCAGGTGTTTTTGGGGTATTTTCAGGTGTTGTGGGGTATTTTCAGGTGGTTTTGGGGTATTTAGGGGAGTTTTGGGGTATTTTTGGGGTATTTACAGGTGGTTTTGGGGTATTTACAGGTGTTTCAGGTTGTTTTTGGGGTATTTACAGGTGGTTTTGGGGTATTTTCAGGGGGTTTTGGGGTATTTTCAGGGTGTTTCAGGGTATTTTTGGGGTATTTTCAGGTGTTTTGGAGTATTTTCAGGTGTTTCCGGTTGTTTTTGGGGTATTTCCAGGTGTTTTTGGGGTATTTTCAGGTGTTTTGGGGTATTTCCAGGTGTTTTTGGGGTATTTTCAGGTGTTTTGAGGTATTTTCAGGTGTTTTGGGGTATTTTCAGGTGTTTTTGGGGTGTTTCAGGGTGTTTCGGGGTGCCAGGCTCTCACCCAGGTTGTCCAGCCCCCCGTAGGTGACGGGGGTCCCGCTCAGGTCGATGCCCACCACGGGCAGGTGCTGCAGCCGGGGCAGCTCCGAGCGGCTCCCGGGGCCGATCCAGCGCTGCTGCCCCAAAAACCTGCGGGGTCAACCTGGGGTCACACCCAAAAACCTGTGGGGTCACCCCCCAAAACCTGTGGGGTCACCCCCCAAAACCTGTGGGGTCACCCCCCAAAACCTGTGGGGTCACCCCCCAAAACCTGTGGGGTCACCCCCCAAAACCTGTGGGGTCACCCCCCAAAACCTGTGGGGTCACCCCCCAAAACCTGTGGGGTCACCCCCCAAAACCTGTGGGGTCACCCCCCAAAACCTGTGGGGTCACCCCCCAAAACCTGTGGGGTCACCCCCCAAAACCTGTGGGGTCACCCCCCAAAACCTGTGGGGTCACCCCCCAAAACCTGTGGGGTCAACCTCGGGTCACACCCAAAAACCTGCGGGGTTACACCCAAAAACCTGTGGGGTCACACCCCAAAACCTGTGGGGTTACACCCCAAAACCTGTGGGGTCACACCCCAAAAACCTGTGGGGTTACACCTCAAAACCTGCGGGGTTACACCCCAAAACCTGTGGGGTCAACCTGGGGTCACACCCAAAATCCTGTGGGGTCA
>NW_005087787.1:152854-164013 GCF_000331425.1 Pseudopodoces humilis | reverse complement strand
CCCGGGGCCCCTCCCCCCACCCCACCCCGGGGCCCCTCCCCCCACCCCCGCCCGGTTCCCACGGGGTGGGGGAGGGGCGCGGCCCCAAAATAGCCCCGGGGGCGGGGAGGGGGGGGCCGGCTGCTGCCCCTCCCCCCACGCCCCCGTGTGCTTGCTGTAATTAACTCGACCTAACGAACTTCATTCCACTCGTAATTAACTTTTATCCAACTTTTAATTAACTTTACACAGCTCTTGACCAACTTTTGCCAAACTTTTAATCAACTTTATTTCACTTCAGCAAACTCCACCCAACTTCTCTCGTGCTCGTTAAGGCCACGCCCCCTCCCTTCACTAATGAATGAATGAATTAATTAATTAATTAACCGGCCTGGAGGGGGGAGGGGCCGCCTGGAATGTAAACGATCTGGAATGGTTCGTTAATTAATCCATTCATTAATTAACTGCGCAAAGCAGAACGGAGTAGTCAAGTAGGGATATAGTAGTTAATTAGCCTCCAATCATTGATTAATTAAGCCCCTGGGGATAAACAAGCCCCTGAAAGCAGCAGCCTTAAGCAGGAAAATTGATCAGGAATATTAATTAGCCTTTGGTAATTATTTGCAGGTGCCATTAGCATTGATTAACTAATTAATGGCAATGATAGCCCAGAATTAGTTAATCGGGGGCGATAATGAGGCATCAATAATTAGTTGGGGGGGTTGATAAATTTTGAATAAATTAACAGCCTGAGCTAATTAATCAGTAGATGTTAATTGCTCTGAATAATTAATGGTGGACCTATTTAGCCTTAAATAATTAATTGCAGCAGTTAATTAACCGCAAGTAACGGCACTAACGGACCTGGAATAGTTGACTGGGTGGGCTAATTAATCTGGAATAATTAAGGAACAGGGGCTAATTAACCTGGAATGATGAGTCAATGGCACAGTATCACCTGGAATAATTAACAGAATGTGGCTAATTAACCTGGAATGATTAATCGAGGGGATTAATTAGCCTGGAATCAGTGGGGTTAATTAACTGTGTCCCTCGCCCTGAGAGTTCGCCGCTCATTAATGGGCGCTAATTAATGCCCTGGGGAGACACACATGGGAATGACACAGCATTCATTACATGGAATTAATTAATTACTTGGGAATTGATTAATCACACAGAATTAATTCCATGTAATCACACGGAATTAAGGCAAAATCCAGAGGGGACAAAGACTGGGATGAGACGGGATTGAGACTGAATTAATTAATACGGAATTAATGACTGGGGATTGACATGGAATTAACGACACGGGATCGACACGGAATTAATGACACGGGATTGACATGGAATTAATGACATGCGATTGACATGGAATTAACGATTTGGGATTGACACGGAATTAGTGATTTGGGATTGACACGGAATTAACGATTTGGGATTGACACGGAATTAGTGATTTGGGATTGACACGGAATTAACGATTTGGGATTGACACGGAATTAATGATTGGGGATTTTCATGGAATTAAGGCGAAATCCACGTCAGGATTTGTGGAAGGCACACCATGGGAACGACGCGGGACGAACACTCGGGGTTTTTCTGGAATTGCAGGGAATTAAGGCAAAACCCAAGGCAGGACGGAAGCAGGGACGCCCCGGGAATTCCGTGGGAATTCCGCGGGATCAAGGCACCGCCCCGAGGTGCGGGGACAACGCGGATCCGCCGTCAGGAGCGGCGTGACGTCACCTCGGTGACGCCATCCCGGTGACGTCATCCCGGTGACATAACCCCGGTGACGTCGTCCCGGTGACGTCGTCCCGGGCACGTCACGGCGCGTCCGGCCGCGTCCGGCTGCGTCCGGGCTCGTCCAGTTTGGGGGCCAGGGCGAGCAGCAGCGCCCGCAGGTGCCGCGCGCCCTCCTGAGCGGCCGCCAGCACCTCCTCGTGCCCCGTGAGCGCGGCCGGGTGTGGCTCCGGCCCCGCCCCTCCCGCCGTGACGTCAGAGCTGTCCTCGTCCTCGTCACCGGGCGCCGAGTTGGTGATGAGGGACAGCCCCAGCACGCGCAGCCCCAGGTGACGCGCGGCCGCCGCCTCCGACACCGTGCTCATACCTGGGGGGACAGCGAGGCTGGGGACACACCTGGGGACACCTGGGCACACCTGGACACGCCTGGGGACACCTGGACACACCTGGATACACCTGGGGACACACCTGGGCACACCTGGGCACACCTGGGGACACACCTGGGGACACCTGGGGACACACCTGGGGTGTGCTGATCCCAAACTCAGGGGGCTTTGGGCATTTGGGGCTATTTGGCTCTGCTTTGGGATTCTTTTGAGGGTGATTTGGGGCGATTCTGGGCTGCTCTGGGGCCGTTCTGCTGCTCTTTTGGGGCCCATTTCAGACTCTTTTGGGACTCCTCTTTTGGGACCCTCTCCGCACCCTCCCGGGCCCTTCATCCTCACCGACGGCGTCGGCCCCGAGGTGCCGCAGCAACCGGCACTCGGCGGGGGTCTCGTAGCTGGGCCCCCCCACGCCCACATAGACCCCGGGGCGGGCCCGCAGCTCCTTCGGGGCCAGGGACAGCGCCAGCCGCCGCAGCCCGGGGTCGTAGGCGTCCGTCATGGCCGGGAAGCGCGGCCCGAACCTGCCGGGAGCCGCGGCACCTCGGGATGGGGCCGGTTCCCCCAGAACCGGCTCCTCCTCACCCCAAAATCGGCCCCGTCCCCCCCAGTACGTCCGTTTTTACCTCCATATTGGCCCCTTCTGCCCCCCCCGATGCCCATTTTCACCCCAAACCCCCTTTTTACCCCCAAATCCCCGTTTTTCCCCCAAATCCCCCTTCTTCCCCCCAAATCCCCCTTCTTCCCCCCAAACCCCGCCCCGGCCCCGCCCCAGCAGGCCCCGCCCACCTCTCGTCATTGGGCCCCACGAGGGGCGAGCGTCCGGCCAGGCCGGGGAGGTCGATGTGGTCGCGGATGACCAGCAGGTGACCGGGGCCCAGGTGTGGCCGCAGGGACCCCGCGGCGTTGGTCAGCACCAGGGTGTGGACTCCGGCCAGGGCCAGAGCCCGGACAGGAACCACCACCTGTAGGCGTGGCCAGGGCGTGGTCAGGGGAGGGGCCAAGGGTGGCCCCAGAAGTGGGTGTGGCCCCAGAAGTGGGTGTGGCCCCAGGGGTGGGCATGGCCCAGGTGAGGGTGTGGCCCCAGGGGTGGGCGTGGCCCAGGTGAGGGCATGGCCCTAGGGGTGGGTGTGGCCCCAGGGGTGGGCGTGTCCCAGGGGTGGGCGTGGCCCAGGTGAGGGCATGGCCCCAGGTGAGGGTGTGGCCCCAGGGATGGGCGTGGCCCCCAGGGGTGGGCGTGGCCCCCAGGGGTGGGTGTGGCCCCAGGGGTGGGTGTTGCCCTCAGGTGAGGGCTAGCTCACCTGGGCGGGGCTGTAGCCCTCGTACAGGTGGAACCGGCCCTGCAGGACGGCGCAGGGGGCGGAGCCCAGGCGGCCGACGACCAATCGCCCAGCATGGCCCTGCACTGGGGGCGGGGCCAGGGTCACCACACCCCCCTGAGCCCCAGGAGACCCCCGGCCCTCCCGCTAAATCCCCCAACCCCCCCAAACCATCCCAAAATCCGCCAAAACTGTCCCAGACCACCTAAAATCCCCCGGACCTCCCGCTCCAAGCGCTCCCAGGGCTCCCAGTTCCCCCAGTTCCTCGAGCAATCCCAGTTCCTCCAGCGCTCCCAGCGCTCCCAGTGCTCCCAGCACTCCCAGTGCCCTGGCTCCCAGCGCTCCCAGTTCCCCCAGTTCCCCCAGTTGCCCCAGTACCGGTGCTGCGGGGGAAGTGCGGGATCTCGGCGTAGTCGAAGCTCTGCGGCTCCGAGAGCTCCTGGGCCAGCGCCCCCAGCCCCGAGCCGCACACCAGGGCCACGCGCGGAGCCTCCCGCAGCCGCGCCCGCAGCCAGGCCGCCGCCTCGGCGCACGCCTCGTAACTGGGACAGACCGGTACGGACCAGTACAGACCAGTACGGACTAGTATGGACCGGTACGGAGCAGTATGGACCAGTATGGACCAGTAAAGACCAGTGTGGGCACATACGGGTCAGTACGGACCAATGTGGGCCAGTATGGACCAGTGTGGGGCACTATGGCAGTGCATGGACCAGTCTGGCACCAGTTTGGCACCTAACTGGGACCGCCGGGACCTCCGGAATGACCCCAGGACCTCTGGAATGACCCCAGGACCTCCGGAATGACCCCAGGACCTCTGGAATGACCCCAGGACCTCCGGAATGACCCCAGGACCTCTGGAATGACGCCCAGTATGACCCCAGGAGCCTTGGAATGACCCTGGGATCCCTGGAATGACCCCAGGACCCCCGGAATGACCCCAGGAGCCTCGGAATGACCCCTTGGATCCCCGGAATGACCCCAGGACCCCCGGAATGACCCCAGGAGCTCCAGAGTGACCCCGGGATTCCCCAAAAGGACTCTTAGGGACGGTGGGGACCCATCGGGTGATGGGGGGGGGGGGCACGCGGACCCCCCCCAGGGGCCCCAGGGACACCCAGGAACCACGGGGCGACAGGTGGGGACCCCCAGGAGCCCCAGAAGAGCTGGGATGACCTCCAGGGACCCCCCAGAGGCCCCCCGAGCCCCGCTGAGCACCCCCATCCCCGACCTTGACTCTCGCCCGGAGCAGCCGCGGCCCGGGCTCGGGGCCAGACGGACTTGGGACGGGGCGGGCGATGCCCCGCCCCCCGAATCCCCCCAAAACCCCCCGAATCCCCCCCAAAACCCCTCTCCCCATCCCTGCTCCTTCCCCTCCCCATCAATGGGATTGGGGGGGTGGTCTTTACGCCCCCAGGCCACGCCCCCTGGCGCCGATTGGCCGCGGCGGAGGTAGGAGACCCTCAGGCCGCGATCCCATTGGGTCATCCCCGCCCCCAGCATCCTCCCATCCCCAAAAACTCCCCGAAAAGCCCCCCCGGGGCCCCCCCCTCACCTCCCGTCCATCGGAGCCGCGTCTGCGCCGCCGCCCCCGCCCCCCGCCGCTTATGAGGGGGCGCGCCGGGTGACGTCACCGCGCACGATCGCGCCCCCCTCGCTTCGCCCAATCGGGGGCTGCGCTGGCCCGACCGCGCCCCCCGTCGCCATGGAAACCGCCGCGGGAGAAGCGGTGGGAGCGGCAGGAGCTGCGGCCAATCACCGCGCGGCGCCTGGGGGGAATCCAGCCAATGGGAGCGCGAGAAGCGAGGGGCAGGCAAAGCGTTGCCGGGAAACACTAGAGGGGTTGGGGAAATCACGTGACAGCAGAGTCGGCCAATGGGAAAGCGGGGAGGGACCCGGAATAGCGGCGGGAGCGTTGCCTGGCAACGCCGAGTAAGGCGGGAGTGTCACGTGGAGGAGGAGGACCAATGAGAACGCTAGAAAAAAAACAGGAAAGCGGCGCGGGCGTTGCCAGGCAACGCCGCAAGGGGAGGGTCACGTTGGCAGAGCGGGCCAATGGCAGCGCTCGGAGCGGTGACGGCGTCGCCCGGCAACGCCGCGGGGCGGTCACGTGATTCGGCGGGGCCAATGGCGGCGCGCGGGAGGCGGAGGTCGCGGGGAGCAGTCCTCACGTGACCCCAGAGGACCAATCGGGCGCAGAGGGGCGTGGCGTAGGCGCTGTCATGGCGGACGGGGAGCGATCGCCGCTGCTGCCGCCCGAGGCGGGGCCGGGGCCGGGCGGGGCCGCGGCCTCCGGTGAGAGAGGGTGGGGTCACCCGGGACCGGCGTGGCGTTACCAGGGGCGGGGTCTGGCGAGGCGGGCAAGCCGGAGGGGCGTGGCTTATCGCGTTGAGAAGGGAGGGGCGTGGTTTGTTTGGGCGTGGTTCGGTGACTGACCCGGCGTTCCCCGTTGGCAGGCGGCGGGGGGCCGGGTCCCGGCGAGGGCCCGCCCCCTTACTCGCCATTGGGCAGCCCCGAGGGCGTGGGGGCGGGGCCCCCGGCGGTCACGTGCCGCGTGTGCCAGCGGCCAATCAGCGTCGAGGGCAAGACGCATCAGCACGTGGTGAAGTGCGGGGGGTGCGGTGAGGCCACGGTAAGGGGCGGGGCCTAAAAGGGGCGGGGCCTTAACTGGGCGGGGCCTGAATGGGCGTGGTGTGAATTGGGTGGGGTCCGAGTGGGTGGAGCTTGGTATGGGAGGGTTTGTGGTGGGGTGGGGTCTGAAAGGGGCATGGTCTGAGCTGGGTGGGGTCAGGGGGGGCTCCGGGGTGAAAGAAGGGGCGGGGCGTGGGGGGGCGTGGTTCCACCTGGGGTGGGTGGTGCTCGAGGGTGTGTCCCCTGAGGCACTGCCCCCTGTGCTGTGGCAGCCAATCCGAACGGCCCCTGGCGGGAAGAAGTACGTGCGGTGTCCGTGCAACTGCCTGCTGGTGTGCAGGGCCTCGGCCCAGCGCATCGCCTGCCCGCGGCCATACTGGTCAGACTGGGAGGGGACTGGGAGGGGCTGGGAGGGGGACAGGGAGGGGCTGGAGAGCACTGGGAGGTGACTGTGGGGTCTGGGGGGAATAGGGGTGGACCAGGGTGGAGTGGAAGTGAACTGGGATGGGGTTCTGGGGTATTGGGAGGGACTGGGAGGGGTCACTGGGCCATACTGGGAGCACTGGGAGCGGTCACTGGGCCATCCTGGGAGCACTGGGAACGGTCACTGGGCCATACTGGGAGCACTGGAGGGATCTCCGGGGGGTCCCTGGGCCAAGCTGGGAGCAGCGCGGGGTTCCCTGGGGGCCCAGCCCCCCTCCCAGTATAACCCAGCTCCCCCCAGTAAGAGGATCATCAACCTGGGCCCGGTGCAGACGGGGGCCCCCAGCCCTGACCCGCCCCCCGGGGGGGTGCGCGTGGCCTGCGCCCACTGCGGGGGACCCTTCCTGGTAAGCCACGCCTGTCCGGGTCCCGCCCACCCTGATCCCGCCCCTTTGACACACCCTTGTGACCACGCCCCTTTCTCTGCAGTGGGCGGAGCTCCCCGACCGCTCCCTGGCGCGCTGCCCCCACTGCCGCAAGGTGTAAGTCAGGCCCCGCCCCTTTGGAAGTGTGGTTGTGGCGACCGCGCCCCTTGCCCGTGTGGGAGTGGTCACTCTGGAGGTGACCACGCCCCCCTGTCCACGCCCAGGTCTGCCATTGGCCGGCGGTTCCCACGGCGACGCTGCCTCTGCTGCCTGCTGGGGGCGCTGCTGATGGGCGGGGCCGCAGCCGGACTGGCGGTGAGGGCGGAGCCTGGGGGCGGGGCCTAAGGGGGTGTGGTCCAGGAGGGGGAGGGGCTCAGATGTTGATGGGGCAGTCTGGCAGGTTTTAAGGGGGAGGGGCTCCAGGAGTGTGGGTCAAGGGGTGTGGCTTAAAAGGGTGGGGCTTGAAGGGGGAGGGGCTGGAATTGAATGAGGTGGGAGGAGGGGTGTGGCTTTAGTGGGGTGTGGCCTGACATTTTGGGACAGTGCTGAGGGGCGTGGCTTATAGGAGGCGGGTTTTTATCCATGTGGAGGGTGTGGCCTAGTGGGTGTGGCACAAGTGGGCGGGGCTTACCACTGCAGTCAGGGCAGAGCCAGCGACAATGACCACGCCCCCTGCCCCGCCCAGGCTGGAACGTGGTGGCTGTGGCGCCGGGCGCGGTGGGTGCCGGCGGCGTGGGCGGTGCTGGGGGCGGGGGCAGGGGCGTGTCTGCTGCGTGCGGCCTATTGGGGCTGCGTGCGGGTCAGCCAGCCCCTCCCCCCACGCGCCTGACCGCACCCACCCGCCTGGACACGCCCCACCCACACGGGCACGCCCCTTCGCCGTGGAACACGCCCACGGGCGCGGCCGCGTTGGGGACGCGCCTCAGTCGTGATGACGTCATGTGGCCACACCCTGTTCGTCATTGGACAATTTGGCGATTTCTGGCCCCGCCCCTTCCTTCAGCATGGCCCCGCCCCCTCCTGCATGCCTTGGGCCCAGCCCACCTGTACATAAGCCCCGCCCTCTGTACAGTCCTATTTATTGAACGGCCACGCCCACCATGGGCGGCCTTCTATGTAAATAAACCCAAAACCAACATTTCACCCCAAAATTCACCTTTATTAAAACATCAGGGGAGGGAGGGGCGGTCCCTGAGGGGCGGGGCTGAGGGGGCGGGGCCTTTGGGGTGGGGTGGGAACGGATTTGGGGCTGCTTGGGGAAGTTTTGTGACCGAGCAGCGACAGCAGCACCTGAGAGGCCCAAATTTGGGCAGTTTTGGGGGAATTGGGATAAAACGGAGAGTGAGATGCCATCTGGGTCTTGATGACATCATCAAAACTGTATTTCGAGTCAATTTTGGGACATTTTGGGCCAGCATCTAATCTAAAGCCTGGATGGCGCCACCAACAGACAACTTAGGATCGTTTTGGTTGAATTTAAGCCAATTTCGGGCCGACTTCAAAACGGTTTTTTGGGCCCGACTTGAACTTTTTGAACTCCAATTCTTTCCGAGCCTATCTGGGGCCAATTTGCGCCAACATCGGGCCGACTCACCTCCGATTAAAAGCGGGCCGCACTGCCTGGGCTGTGCCGGCGCCGCCGCCGGATCTCCCCGGGGGGATCTGGGGCGGCCGCGGGGCCCTAGACGGCCAGCAGGGCGGTGATGGGGCAGTGGTCACTGCCCGGCACGGTGCTGCGGATCTTGCAGTCGCAGAGCGCGCCCAGCAGCCGCCGCGACAGCACGGCGTAGTCCAGCCGCCAGCCCACGTTGCGGGCCCGCGCGCCGCCCAGGTAGGTCCAGAAGGTGAAGGCGCCGCGCGCCTCGGGGTACAGGTGGCGGAAGGAGTCGACGAAGCCGGCGGCCAGCAGGCGGGAGAAGCCCTCGCGCTCCTGCGGCGTGAAGCCGGGGTTGGCGCGGTTGACGCGGGGGTGGCACAGGTCAATCTCGCAGTGCGCCACGTTGAGGTCGCCGCACAGCAGCACCGGCTTGCGCTCGTCCAGGCGCCGCAGGAAGGACAGGAAGGCGGCGTCGAAGCGCAGCCGCGGCTCCAGCCGCACCAGGCCCCGGCCCGCGTTGGGCACGTAGGCCGACACCACGAAGAGCGACGGGAACTCGGCCGTGACCACGCGGCCGTCGACGTCGTGCTCGGGGTCGCCTGCGGGGCACCGGGAGTGACCGGGGGGACTGGGAGGGCACTGGGAATGAACTGGGAGTGACTGGGGGCAGTGGGAAGGACTGGGGAGGGACGGCGATGGCACTGGGAATTGGGATGCTTTCAGGATGGTTTGGCGTCTATTTGGGGTGTCTTTGGGCCAGGTTTAGGGCGTGTTTGGGCTGGGGTGGGTTCAGGCTGTGATTGGGGTGTGTTTGGGGCTCTCACCGATGCCGTAGGTGACATTGAGGGGCTCAGTCTTGGCCAGCAGCCCCACGCCGCTGTAGCCCGGCCGGTCCTTGGCGCTGGACCAGAACTGGTGCGGGAGCCCCGGCAGCGCCCGGATCTCGGCGGGCACGGCCGAGACGGCGCATTTGGTCTCCTGCAGGCACAGCACGTCCGGGGCCTCCTCCTGCACCCACTGCGGGGACCCCCAGTCAGAGTGGGAACCCCCAAACACGACCAGATTCCACCAGGGGGAGCGGAACGGCGCTGGGAGCCCCGAAACGCCCAGGGAACAACCAGAAATGGCCAGGGGAACCCTGAAATTAATCTGAGCGCTGCCCGAAAGGCACGAAGGATCCCTCCCAGATACATGGGGACCCCCGGAACCGTACGGGACCCTACCCCAGCGCCCCCGAAAACCTGCAGTTGGCTCCTCCCACTCCCGCAAGCCCCTCCCCCGGCCCCACCCGGGCACTCACCTGGGCCCCGCCCTTGCGCACCCAGGCCCGCAGCCCGTCCACGTTCCAGGAGGAGACCTTGAGCGTCCAGCGCCGGCCCTCGGGCGTGGCCTCGCGGGTGGGCGGGTCCTCGTACAGCGGGGCCGGCGGCGCCTTGGCCACCTTGGCCACCTTGGCAGGGCCGGGTCCTGCGTGGGGAGGGTTACTGGGAGCACTGGGAGCACTGGGAGGGGGGGGCTGGGGTGGACTGGGAGGAACTGGCCACGGGCTGGGTGGTCCTGGGCTGTACTGGGTCCAACTGGGGTTTATGGGGCTCACAGCGGGGTGGTACTCGGGGTTTTGAGGGGTCGCACTGGGTTGTACTGGGCTGTAAAGCGTTGGACTGGTCCGGACTGGTCACTCACCGGCCTCGTCCCCGCTGCCGCTCTCCTCCTTCTTCTTCCCGCGCTTCGGCATGGCGCAGACCTCGCCCACAGCGGTCCGGGCACGCCCCCTCCGCCGATGCCCCGCCCCTCGGCTTTAAGCCCCGCCCCTGCGCGGGGGAGCGAGGCCGCCATCAGCGCGAGACCCGCGGCCAATCAGAGCGCTTCGAACCCTTAATCCCCACCTTCCCTCCACAGCTCAGCCAATCACAGCGCGCCTCTCCCCACGGCGCTGCAGCCAATCACCGCCCGCCGCCGCCACGTGCAGCGCTGGGGGCCGAACCGGGGCCGGTGGGGATCGGAACCGGGGCTGGGGCCGGGAACAACCCGGCTAGACCGGGCCCAGACCGGGCCCGAACGGCGCCCGGTGCCCTGCGCTCGACCCGCGCGCCCTCCTCCCCCCGCCAGCTGTCAGTCATCTCCCGCAGTGACCAATCAGCGCCCGCCGCCGTCCCGGTCGAACCCGTCCCCTCCCCCTCCGCTTCCACCCCAATCAGCGCGCGCCGTACCTCAGCCCGCGGGACCAATCAGCGGCGGCGGAGGCGGCGCGCGGGACCAATCAGCGGCCGCGGCGCGCGGGGCGGGGGCGGCGGCGGGAGCGGCGCGAGCGGCTCCGCGCGCGCGGGAACCGTGAGGGGAGGGATGGATGGAGGAGGCGTGGCCGGAACCGGAAACGCTCAGGGGGTTGGGGGGGGCTGTGGAGCGGAAGTTGCGTAGCGGAGCGGCGGGAGAAGCGGCGGGAGGAGAGACGGCGGCGGCGGCGGCGGCGGCGTGACGTCACTGGGGGGACACCGGGGAGCCCGGAGTGACGTCATGCCGACCGTGCTGGGCCTGGAGGGCTCCGCCAACAAGGTGGGCGCGGGGGTGGTGCGGGACGGCGTCGTCCTCAGCAACCGCCGCGCCACCTACGTCACGCCGCCGGGACAGGGTGACGTCATTTCCCCCCTCGCCCCCCCCC
>NW_005087785.1:15098-26246 GCF_000331425.1 Pseudopodoces humilis | reverse complement strand
GATCTCCATCCCAGATCTCCTGGAGCATTCCCAGATCTCCTGGATCCATCCCAGATCTCCTGGATCAATCCCAGATCTCCTGGGTCCATCCCAGATCTCCTGGATCAATCCCAGATCTCCTGGATCCACCCCGGATCTCCCAGCCCCAGACCCCCCCACCCCTTCCATCACGACCCCACCTCCGCCCCTTCCCCCTTCTCCCCTTCCCACTCCCCTCCCCTCCCCTTCCCGCCGCTTCCGGAACATTCCAGCTGCTGCCAGCTCCCCCCCAGCTTGGAGCTGGACCTGCCCATGGATCCGCTCTGGGATCCGTTGGTCTGGGAGCAGACGTTGGATCTGCCCTTGGATTTGGGGTGGCTGTTGTGGATCTTGTACTTCATGAGGAGGATGAAGATGAAGACCAGCACCGAGGCCACGATGATGCCGCCGATGACGATGATCATGGTCCCGCCCAGGAACTGCGCCTGCAGCGAGCGGCAGGGCCGCAACTCCGGCCGCGTGGAAAAGCGGGAGCATCCCAAGGGCCGCGTGGCCGGCAGGGAACTCCGCGAGTCCGAGAACACGGCCAGGACGCAGAGCTCGTAATCCCGGCCCGGGGCGAGGTCCGACAGCGAGAAGGAGGCGCTGGGGGCCGGGATCATCCTGAAATGGCAACGGGAATCGGCGTTTTCCAGGGAATTCGGCCTTTTTTCCCAGATTTTCTGGGGTATTTTTCCCCTTTTTTGGAATTTTTCCCATTTTTTTCGTCCTTTCTCCCATTTTTTCCCATTTTTTCCATGTTTTTTCGCCCCTTTTTTCCCTATTTTTCAGTCCTTTCTCCAGCCCAGTTTTCCCAGTTTTCCAGCCCCTTTCCCATTTTCTTCTGCCATTTTTCCCAGATTTTCTGGGGTTTTTTTCCCCTTTTTTTGGCATTTTTCCCATTTCTTTCGTCCTTTTTTCCCATTTTTTTCCCATTTTTTCCCATGTTTTTTCCCCCCTTTTTTCCCATTTTTTTCCATGTTTTTTCGCCCCTTTTTTCCCTATTTTTCAGTCCTTTCTCCAGCCCAGTTTTCCCAGTTTTCCAGCCCCTTTCCCATTTTCTTCTGCCTTTTTTCCCAGATTTTCTGGGGTATTTTTCCCCTTTTTTGGCATTTTTCCCATTTTTTTTCGTCCTTTTCTCCCATTTTTTCCCATTTTTTCCATGTTTTTTCGCCCCTTTTTTCCCTGTTTTTCAGTCCTTTCTCCAGCCCAGTTTTCCCAGTTTTCCAGCCCCTTTCCCATTTTCTTCTGCCTTTTTTCCCAGATTTTCTGGGGTTTTTTTCCCCCTTTTTTGGCATTTTTCCCATTTTTTTTCATCCTTTTCTCCCATTTTTTCCCATTTTTTCCATGTTTTTTCGCCCCTTTTTTCCCTATTTTTCAGTCCTTTCTCCAGCCCAGTTTTCCCAGTTTTCCAGCCCCTTTCCCATTTTCTTCTGCCTTTTTTCCCAGATTTTCTGGGGTTTTTTTCCCCTTTTTTGGCATTTTTCCCATTTTTTTTCATCGTTTTTTCCCATTTTTTCCCATTTTTTTCCATGTTTTTTCGCCCCTTTTTTCCCTATTTTTCAGTCCTTTCTCCAGCCCAGTTTTCCAGCCCCTTTCCCATTTTCTTCTGCCTTTTTTCCCAGATTTTCTGGGGTTTTTTTCCCCTTTTTTGGCATTTTTCCCATTTTCTTTCGTCCTTTTTTCCCATTTTTCACCCCTTTTTCCCATTTTTTTCCATGTTTTTTCCCATGTTTTTTCACCCCTTTTTTCCCATTTTTTCCAGGTTTTTTCGCCCCTTTTTTCCCCATTTTTCAGTCCTTTCTCCAGCCCAGTTTTCCAGCCCCTTTCCCATTTTCTTCCGCCTTTTTTCCCAGATTTTCTGACTTTTTTTCCCCTTTTTTTGGCATTTTTCCCATTTTTTTTCATCCTTTTTTCCCATTTTTTCCATGTTTTTTCCATGTTTTTTCGCCCCTTTTTTCCCTATTTTTCAGTCCTTTCTCCAGCCCAGTTTTCCCAGTTTTCCAGCCCCTTTCCCATTTTCTTCTGCCTTTTTTCCCAGATTTTCTGGGGTATTTTTCCCCTTTTTTGGCATTTTTCCCATTTTTTTCGTCCTTTTTCCCATTTTTCCCCATTTTTTCACATGTTTTTTCGCCCCTTTTTTCCCCATTTTTCAGTCCTTTCTCCAGCCCAGTTTTCCCAGTTTTCCAGCCCCTTTCCCATTTTCTTCTGCCTTTTTTCCCAGATTTTCTGACTTTTTTTTCCCCTTTTTTTGGCATTTTTCCCATTTTTTTTCATCGTTTTTTCCCATTTTTTCCCATTTTTTCACATGTTTTTTCGCCCCTTTTTTCCCTATTTTTCAGTCCTTTCTCCAGCCCAGTTTTCCAGCCCCTTTCCCATTTTCTTCTGCCTTTTTTCCCAGATTTTCTGGGGTTTTTTCCCCCTTTTTTTGGGCTTTTTTTCCCATTTTTTTCCACCTTTATTCACCCTTTTCCCCCCCATTTTTCAGTCCTTTCTCCAGCCCAGTTTTCCCAGTTTTCCAGCCCCTTTTCCATGTTCTTCATCCCCTTTTCCACACTTCCCCTCCCCTTTTCCACCCCTTTTTCCCACATTTTCCACCCCTTTTCCACATTTTCCATCCCCTTTTTCCACATTTTCCATCCCCTTTTCCAGCCCCTTTTCCACATTTTCCATCCCCTTTTTCCCACATTTTCCAGCCCCTTTTCCACCCCTTTTCCACATTTTCCACCCCTTTTCCATCCCTTTTTCCCACATTTTCCACCCCTTTTCCACATTTTCCACCCCTTTTCCACATTTTCCATCCCCTTTTTCCCACATTTTCCAGCCCCTTTTCCACCCCTTTTCCACATTTTCCACCCCTTTTCCATCCCTTTTTCCCACATTTTCCACCCCTTTTCCACATTTTCCAGCCCCTTTTTCCCACATTTCCCACCCCTTTTCCACATTTTCCAGCCCCTTTTTCCCACATTTTCCATCCCCTTTTCCCCACATTTTCCACCCCCTTTTCCCACATTTTCCAACTTTTCCCACCCCCTTTTCCATATTTCCCATCCCTTTCCCACACCCCCCCCGCCCATCCCAAACTCCCAATTTTTTTTTTTTTTTTTTTTTAATTTTTTTTTTTTGATTTTTCCCGGGAATCAATCACCGATAAACCAGGATCTCATCTCCCGAGCTGTTGTACTGGATCTGGTACATCCTCAACCCTTCCAGCTCCTCCTGCGGCGGCCACCGCACCAACGCCGACGTCGCCGTCACCTCGGCCACCACCACCCCCCCTCTCTCCCCCTTCTCCAGCTTGGAATCGTTGGAAAAGCTGGATTTGGCGGAAATCAGGATATCCGACGGCTCCGGCCCGCCCGTTCCCGCTTTTTTCCCCCCCTCCTCATCCTCGCATTCCGTCCCGTTCCCTTCCGCCGTCACCCGGAACTCCACCGGCGCCGTCGACTCGCCGGCGGCGTTGGACGCGATGCAGGTGAAGGTTCCCTGGTCGCCCGGCGCCGCTTCCAGGATATCCAAGGTCCCGTTTTGGTAGGAAACCGTCCTGGAGGTGTTGGCCACCAGCTTCCCGTCGGGAGCGATCCAGCGCACGTAGGGATCGGGATCTCCCACGGCTTTGCACTTCAGGGACGCGCTCTGACCCACGGCCGTGGCGAGTTTGGGCGTCCTGTGGGTGATCATGGGAGGTTCGCACACGAATTCCTCCTCCCGGATGCTCCAGAAGTATTTTCCCATCAATTCCGGCGGCGAGGCGCAGGTTTCCAGGTCGTCCTCGCGCGTCAGGCGTCGCAGCCAAACCAGCTCGCAGTTACAGTGGAGAGGATTCCCACCGAAACTCAACACCAGGGAGCTCAGCGGAGAACCTTTGGATTTGGCGTAAACGGGAATGCGGGAGAACAACGGATCCGGCGGGATCTTCTTCAACTTGTTGGAGGTCATGTCCAACCTGGCCAACTTGTGGAGGTTGGAAAAGATCCCCTCGGGCACGAACTCGATGAGGTTGTGATCCAAACTCACCGTGTTGACGTTGGACAGCTTGGCCACCGTCGCCCACGGGACGTCCACCAAATTGTTGTAGGACAAATCCAAATCCTCGATGGTCTCCAAGAAATCGTCCAAGGATTTGGGCGAGATGAAGCTCAGCTGGTTGTTGCTGAGGATTAAATGGCGTAAATTAATTAACCCCTTGAAGTGATCCTCGTTAATGGACGTCAGGCGGTTGCTGTCGAGGTGGAGGGCGTGGAGACCCCTGAGGTCGGCGAAGGCGTAAGGCATGATCTGGCTGATGGTGTTGCGCGACAGCGTCAGGTGGATCAGCTGGGTCATGTTGGCGAAATCCCGCTTGCGGAGGACGGTGATGAAGTTGTCCATCAGGCGGAGCTCGGCCGTGCGCCGGTCGATGCCGGACGGCACGAAAAGGAGCCCGGTTTTGGTGCAGAGGATGGTGAAGGAAGGGGAGAGGTTCTGGCAGGAGCAGCGCTTGGGGCACGGAGGGGAGTTGGAGGCGGTCGTGGTGAAGAAGAAGAAGAGGAGAGGAAGCAGGAGGGTTTCCATCGTCGGGAAAAACGGGAATCTGGGAGGGGAAAGTGGCGGAATTAGCGGAGAAAATGGCGGAAAATGGAAGAAAATGGCGGAATTCGCGAAGAAAATGGCGGAAAATGGAAGAAAATGGCGGAATTAGTGAAGAAAATGGCGGAAAATGGAAGAAAATGGCGGAATTAGAGAAGAAAATGGTGGAAAATGGAAGAAAATGGTGGAATTAGCAAAAAAAAGGGCGGAATTTTGGTGAATCCATTGAGTTTTGGGGTTAAAAGTTTTAATTCCAGAAGGTTGAGGAGATTCAGTTGAGAGAGAAATCCCAAATTTGAGAAGGAAAAACGAGAATCTGGGAGGGGAAAATGGTGGAATTAGAGAAGAAAATGGTGGAAAATGGAAGAAAACGGCAGAATTAGCAAAAAAAAGGGCGGAATTTTGGTGAATCCATTGAGTTTTGGGGTTAAAACCAAGTTTTAATTCTAGAAGGTTCCAGAGATTCGGCTGAGAGAGAGAAATCCCAAACTTGAGAAGGAAAAACGGGAATCTGGGAGAGAAAAATGGGAGAAATCCATGGAAATGTGGTGGAATTTAGGGAAAAAACGGAGGAATTTGGGTGAATCCGTTGAGTTTTGGGGTTAAAATCCAAGTTTTAATTCCAGGAGGTTCAGGAGATTCAGCTGAGAGAGAAATCCCAAATTTGAGAAGGAAAAATGGGAAAAATCCATGGGAATGTGGTGGAATTCTGAAGAAAAAATGGGATAAATCCATGCAAATACGGCGGAATTTGGGAAAAATGGGAATAAATCCGTGGAATTGGGGAGAAAACCAAGTTTAAGGTCGGGTTTTAATTCTAAGATGTCGAAAAAATTCCCAGTTGTGAGGAAAATCCCGAATTTCAGAGGGAAAAATGGGGAGAAATCCATGGAAATACGGATTAATTTGGGAAAAAATGGGAGGAATTCGGGAAAATGCGGAGTAATTTGGGAAAAGCTGGGAGAATTCCATGTAAAATTCCTGAAATCTGCAGTAATTCCCATTATTTCCTCTCCATTACCCCTGGAATTTTTCCAAGCTGGTTCCCGACATCCCGAATTTTCATCAAAATCTGGGCCACGGCCAAGAAATCTCCATAAAAAGCCGGGAAAAAAAGCGGGAAAACCCTCGGGATTCGTTCCAAATCCAAATTATTCCTGAAATTCCAGCCAGGGAGGGAAAATCCCCCCCGAATTCCAGGGAAATTCAAGTTAAAAATCCCTAAAAAAAGGGAATTTGGGTGTTTTATTATTCCAGGTTTTCCCATGGATTGGGTGGGGAAAAAAATTGAATAAAATTTGAATATATTTAAATAAAATTAAATCAAATTTTGAGTTTTAATTGAAAGAATAAATCCAAATATTAATCATTAATAACGGGGATAATGAAGAATTTTCGGTTCGAAAGAATGGAATGAAAAGAGTTCATTAAAATGAAATTAATTAAAATTAATTAAAAATTGATGGCGGTTCAAAGTTGGGAGGAATTAAAAAGAAATGAAAAATAAGAGTAGAAACGGTCATAAAAAGAAAATAAAATTAATTATTAATTAAGTAATAAAATTAATAAAATTAATAAAATTAATTAATAAAAATAATGAAATGAAAATAGTAAGAATGGGAATTAAGTAATAAAATTAAGAAATGGGAATAAAAATAAATTAAAAGAAATAAGATTAAAATAAAATAAAATGAATAAAAACCGAATATTAAGAAGAAATAGAAATAAAAAATTGAAAATAAAATAATTTTAAATAGAAAATGATCAAAATAAAAATGAATTTAAATCAATTCTTTAATTAATGAACATATTTATCAAATAAATATATTTATTATCTTAATTTAAATAAGAATAAAATACAAATGAATTCCATTGTAAAATTTTTTTTATTAATATTAATTTATTAATTTATCATGAATATCATTCTTTAAAAAGGATCTTTATGAGGAATTTTAAAAAATGGATTAAAAATGACAATAAACAAAAATTAATTCAAATTCCAATTAATCAGAATTAAAAGAAAAGGAATAAAAAGGATTTTGAATTCAAATAACCCCGAAATAACCAAAATTAACCCAATAATTAAATAAATCCCCTTAACTGGACTCAATTAATTAATTAATACAAACTCATTAATCCCATTCATCCCTCGGGAATTAAAAAAAATCCCAAAAACTCTGGGAAATCCCCGGGAATTTCCCTTTTTTATCCCAAAAAATCCCCCGGATTCAATCGCTGGGAATTTTCCGTGTCCCAAAAAATCCTCCGGGCTGAGGAAAAGGAGCTTTGTCCCGCTTTTCCCTGAGAATTCCAAGGAAAAAAGTTGGGAATTGGGCAGGGCCAGGCCCAAAATTCCAACATTTCTGAGGGAAAAGAGGGAAAAGAGGGAAGTGCTGAGCACAAAATTCCAAGGTTTTGGAGGGAAAAGTGGGATTTGGAGTAGGCCGAACTCAAAATTCCAAGATTTCTGAGGGAAAAGTGGGAAAAGAGGGAAGTGCTGAGGGTAAAATTCCAAGGTTTTGGAGGGAAAAGTGGGATTTGGGCAGGTCCAAGCCCCAAAATTCCAAGATTTTATAGAGAAAAGGAGGATTTGGAGTAGGCCAGGCCCAAAATTCCAGATTTCTGAGGGAAAAGTGGGAAAAGAGGGAAGTGCTGAGGGTAAAATTCCAAGGTTTTGGAGGGAAAAGTGGGAACTGGGCAAGTCCAGGCCCCAGAATTCCAAGATTTTATAGAGAAAAGGAGGATTTGGAGTAGGCCGAGCTCAGAATTCCCGGAATCTGAGGGGGAAGAGTGGGAATTGGGGTAGGCCAAGGTCAAAATTCCAAGATTTCTGAGGGAAAAGTGGGATTTGGAATATACCAGGCCCAAAATTCCCGGGATTTGAGGGGAGGAAAATGGAATTTGGGCCTGGTACAAATTTCCCAGGGATCTGAGGGGGAAAAGTGGGAAAAGAGGGAAGTGCTGAGCACAAAATTCCAAGGTTTTGGAGGGAAAAGGGCCCAAAATTCCCGGGATTTGAGGGGAGGAAAATGGAATTTGGGCCTGGTACAAATTTCCCAGGGATCTGAGGGGGAAAAGTGGGAAAAGAGGGAAGTGCTGAGCATAAAATTCCAAGGTTTTGGAGGGAAAAGTGGGATTTGGGCAGGTCCAGGCCCCAAAATTCCAAGATTTCTGAGGGAAAAGGGCCCAAAATTCCCAGGATTTGAGCAAAAAAAGGAGGATTTGGAGTAGGCCGAGCTCAGAATTCCAGGATTTCTGAGGGAAAAAGTGGGAAAGTGGGAAGTGCTGAGCACAAAATTCCACAATTTCTGAGGGAAAAGGAGGATTTGGGTAGGCCAGGCCCAAAATTCCAGGATTTCTGAGGGAAAAGGGCCCAAAATTCCCAGGATTTGAGCAAAAAAAGGAGGATTTGGAGTAGGCCGAGCTCAGAATTCCAAGATTTCTGAGGGAAAAGTGGGAAAAGAGGGAAGTGCTGAGCATAAAATTCCAAGGTTTTGGAGGGAAAAGTGGGATTTGGGCAGGTCCAGGCCCCAAAATTCCAAGATTTCTGAGGGAAAAGGGCCCAAAATTCCCAGGATTTGAGCAAAAAAAGGAGGATTTGGAGTAGGCCGAGCTCAGAATTCCAGGATTTCTGAGGGAAAAGTGGGAAAGTGGGAAGTGCTGAGCACAAAATTCCACAATTTCTGAGGGAAAAGGAGGATTTGGAGTAGGCCAGGCCCAAAATTCCAAGATTTCTGAGGGAAAAGGGCCCAAAATTCCCAGGATTTGAGCGAAAAAAGGAGGATTTGGAGTAGGCCGAGCTCAGAATTCCAGGATTTCTGAGGGAAAAGTGGGAAAAGAGGGAAGTGCCAAGGCCCAAATCCCAAAGTTCGAGGGAAAAATTCCCCACCCACCCCCCCTTATTCCAAGAGATTTCCCCAAAACCTCGGGAATTTGGGATTTTCCCGGTTCAAAGCAGTAAAATTCCTTCCTTTCCCATCCCCAAATCCCATTTTTTTTCCATCCCAGGGAATGGAATTCCCCCTCGGGATCCCGAAATTCCAGAAATCCCAGAAATTCCAGGCCCAAATCCAAAGCAGGAGGGAATCCATGGATTTGGGAAAAAAAAAGTGATTTTTTTTTTTTTTTCCCTATTTTTCCGAGTTCCAGGTGAAAATTCCCAAATCTCCCCCCCCCAAAAAAAAAAATTCCTTTGGAATTTGGGAATTCGGGAGTTAAAAAAAAACCCAAAAATGGATTTTTTTTTTTCCCCACTTGGAAAATCATTCCCAGGATTAAAAAAAAATGTGGAATTCCGGCTTAAATTCTATAAGGAAAAGGGGGGTGAGGGGGGGGAATCTCATCCTGGTGCCGGCAAATCCCGATTTTCCAGGAAAAAAGATGGAGAATCCCTGGAATGCTTCACTTTAAAGGTCAAAACTCCTCCAAAACCCCCTTTATTCCATAAAAAAATTGGGATTTTCCCACGGGGAAAAAAAAAGCGATTTTTCCAAGCTCAAACCGGCAAGGAATTTCCCCTCGGGGCTGCAGAATTCCCAAAAAAAATGAAAATATTGGAATTTTGGGAGGGGGGTTTTAGAGTGAAAAATATTTTTTTATGGGAAAATCCGCGTTTTCATCCCGGTTTTTCCCCCTCGGGAAAATTCCCGGTGGGAATTTCGGATGTTTCCCCGCGGGGGGGGGGGGGGGGGGGGAAAAATGGGAATTTTGGGGGGATTTGAGGGGTTTTTTTTTTAGGGATGAGAATTCCAAAGGCGCCGCCGCAACGCGGGAAGGACGCGCCCTGCTCGGAGCGAAAAAAATCGGGAATTGCAGGTACAGGAAAACCGGGAAAAACCTGGAAAAAAAACCGGGAAAAAAATCCCAGAAAAAAAAAAAAAAAACCAGAAAAAAAAAAATAAATCTGAGGAAAAAAAAAATAAAAATAAAAACCCCGAGGTGGTTTTAAGGAAAATTAAGGAAAATTTGGGAAAATCCCGCGGATTTTGAAGGAGAGAGGGAAAAGGAAAACCGGGAACACCTGGAAAAAGCCACACCTGGAAAAATAATAAAAAAAAAAACAACCCCGCACCTGGATGACACGGCGGATTTATGGGATGCTCGGAATCCTCTAAAAACCCCCCCAAAAATCCCAAATATTTGGGAAAAACCTCGGGATTTTTCCATGGAAAGGTTAAAAAAAATAAATAAATAAATTTGGGAGGGGTCGCGGTTGGAAAAGCGCGCGGGGGGGGGAGGGGAAATGCGGATTTTATCCCGATTTTTTTCCCGTTTTATCCCGATTTTTTTCCCGTTTCTCGCTGTTTTTTTAAGGTGAATTATCCCGATTTTTTTTTTTTTTAATATCCCGGATTTTTTTTATTTTGTTCCCGATATTCCAAACTCACCTTTTCCCGCCGAGGCTTCAGGGGGGCGGCGACCCCCGCGCCCCTCCCGGGGGTCCCGAGCCTTCCATGGCCGGGAGGGATCCCGGGAGGAGCAGGAAAAGAGGGGAAAAAAGAGGGGAAAAAGGGAAAAAAAAATTAAAAAAAAGAAGGAAAAGGAGGAGGAGGAGGAAGAGGAGGAAGAGGAGGAAGAGGAGGAGGAGCCCCCGCCCCTCCCCCCCCTCCTGCGGCCGCGGGGAGGGGCGGGAAAAAAAGGGGGAGGGGCGGGGGGAGGGGAATTTTGGGAATTTTTGGGGTTTTTTTTTTTTGGTGGATTAAGGCGGGAATTTTATTTTTTTTTTTGGGATTTTTTTTGGGGTGAGTTGAGGATGATTTGTAAAAATTCCTCGGTTTTTTATCCCTTAAAAAAAAAATCTCTTGGATTTTTAGCTCGGCTGTAAATCCCAGATTTTCCTGGATCCTGGAATTCCTGAGTTCCCGAATTTCTGGATTCCATAAATCCCAGTCCCAGCACTGCCCACACCCCTAAAATGTCCCAAAATGGCCCAAAATGGCCCTAAATGACCCAAAATTGCCCCAAAATGCCACAAAAACTGTCCCAAATGGCCCCAAAATGGCCCAAAATGACCCAAAATGGCCCCAAAATGGTCCCAAATGGCCCCAAAATGGCCCAAAATGACCCAAAATGACCCCAAAATGGTCCCAATTGGCCCCAAAATGACCCAAAATTGCCCCAAAATGCCACAAAAACTGTCCCAAATGGCCCCAAAATGGCCCAAAATGACCCAAAATGACCCCAAAATGGTCCCAATTGGCCCCAAAATGACCCAAAATTGCCCCAAAATGCCACAAAAACTGTCCCAAATGGCCCCAAAATGTTCTAAAATGTTCCAAAATGTTCCCAAAATGGTCCCAAATGACCCCAAAATGGCCCAAAAAGGCCCAAAATGTTCCCAAAATGGTCCCAAATGACCCCAAAATGGCCCAAAAAGGCCCAAAATGTTCCCAAAATGGTCCCAAATGACCCCAAAATGGCCCAAAAAGGCCCAAAATGTTCCCAAAATGGTCCCAAATGACCCCAAAATGGCCCAAAAAGGCCCAAAATGTTCCCAAAATGGTCCCAAATGACCCCAAAATGGCCCAAAAAGGCCCAAAATGTTCCCAAAATGGTCCCAAA